>CM031379.1:26941715-27168331 GCA_018290095.1 Polypedilum vanderplanki | reverse complement strand
AGATCTATAATTTTTTTTAAGAAAACAACGCTTTTTTTTGTTACAACATTGATTTAAATTTTAAAAAATCGTTTTTTGTAAGTTTATCGGCAAATTTTTATTTTTCTTTTCCATCACCAATAGAAGATTCAAATGATTGATTAACATAATTCGTTTCAACTTATCAAACGTTGTGTAAAAAATTAATATTAAGTTTCTATTTGTTGGAAAATCAAAAAATCTTTTCATTCATTAATAACGGAAAAAAATATTAAAAATTCAATTTAGAGAGGTAAAAAAATTTGAAAAATTCATTGTCGCATTATCCCTGGAATCACCCATCAGTTTTAAAAAAAGATTCTTATGTTTGAGAAAAGACAGTGATCGAGTCAAAAATAGTTGACTTTTAATGAATCAAGAATTTCGGGCTGATATTTTTTACAAATACATAAAAATGTCTTATCACAAATAACTCACATTTATACTAACGTTTCTTCTTACCCATTTTTATTGTCAAGTTATCATTTATTAACACTTGACTTAAAGTCTCTAGTCTCGTGAAAATCACACACCTTTTTATCTGTCTCAGATGGTAACAAAATATTATAAATTTAATAGCATTTTATACTGATGTTTTATAGTGTTTTTAGTTTTCTCTTTATATTAAGTTGTTTTTAAGTTAATGCATTATAAAATAATAATATTATTAATAATAATCCTGGTAATCCAAAGCAAAAAAAAATAACGGTCATATAAGAATTTCGAAAACTTTCGGAATTCTAGATGGTGTGCAACTACGCTTTCGAAAATAAAATTTTTCATTTTATTATCACCAAAAATGTTCAAATTAAAGTGTTTTGGACATTTATGCAAGTACTAAATTAATTAATTTTACTACCAGATGTTGTAAATGCTTATTAAGAGTCAGAAATGAAGGTAAAGGAAGAAAAATCTCTCCGTTTAAATTTTGTTTTCTAAAGGGGTGTGAAATTCAAGAAAATCAATTTGAATTTTTCGAAATGAAACGGCATTTTTTTTTTGCTCTGGATTACTAGGATAATAATAAAAACATTTCAAATGAAATTTAATATTCACAAAATAAAAATTATTGATAATTATAATTTTTCAGATCAACGACCTGAAATCATTTTAAAACACTTTTCTTATTAATCAAAAAAAATTATTCTTAACACGTTAATTGAACGTTGTGTTTCATTAAATACGATTATGAAATATTTGTTCATTAATAAAAATAAAAATGAATAAGTCACTTTAATTTGATAAGGTAATTGTAATCACGAGACAATGTTTGACATGATCACTTAATAAAGGCTCGTTTATCATGCATTTTTTTAATAACGATCTTTATAAATCAGCAATTTGCCTTCCTTATGAGAAAATAACATTGTTTAAAATATAAAACAATTCACAAGTGTTTACAGAGATAATGATAAAAGAAAACGTTCACATGTATTATTTATAGAGAGGATTATAATAAAAATGAAATATTAAACTGTACACTTTCATTTTTCTCTCGCCAGTTAGTGCAAATAAGTTGAAAAGAGTAGTTGAAATTGAAAACTTCTGAGATTTTTTTAAAAATTTAATTAATTTTAAAATGACTTTAAAACCAGTTTTGTTCTCTCTATATTTATTTATTGTGTGCATTTCTGCAAATCCTAAAAGATATTCTTTTGGTAAAATTTATTTAAAAAATTCAAGATTGATTAAAAAATGTAATTTCCCACCACAGCTTCAACAGAACAATTTGAAGATGAATTTTCAAGAATTTCTGACTTGAATATGCAACCACATTTTGATGTTGAAACAACAGCAAATAAAATGACTTCCAGAGCCTTTACAAACAACATTGAATTGACAAAGGATTTTTGGATTGATAGTGCTAAAGATTTTGTTGCAAAACAAGTTAAAAAAAATTTAAATACAAAGAAAGCAAAAAATATTATAATGTTTTTAGGTGATGGCATGGGCCATTCAACTTTAGGTAAGCTATTTTAAATTCTTTACCAAATCATAATTTAATATTTCTAAATTAGCCGCTACACGCATAGCATTAGGCGGAGAAGAAGTCAAACTGGCTTTTGAAAATTTTCCACATACAGCGAGTTCAAAAACTTATTGTACAGATCAATCAGTTGCTGATTCAGCTTGTACGATAACTGCTATGTTACATGGAATTAAAACAAATGGAGGTATCGTTGGTTTAAATGCTGCAGCAACTCGTAACAGTTGTGAAGATCAAAATATAAAAAACAATCAAATTGAATCAATTGCTAAATGGTTTCAAGATCAAGACAGAAGTGTCGGAGTTGTGACAAATACAAAGATAACTCATGCAACACCATCTGGTGTTTATGCGAACATAGCAAATCGTAATTGGGAAGGAAATGCTGAAGTTATAAGAAGCGGTTGTGATCATTTAATGGTTGATGATATTGCTGAACAATTAGTTCATGGCAATATTGGTTCAAAATTAAAAGTTGCACTTGGTGGAGGTTCAAAATATTTCATAAACACAACAATGATTGAAAATGGAAGTAATGGTGCAAGAACTGATGGCAAAAATTTAATTAATGAATGGCTTACAGCAAAAACAAATCGTCAATTTGTGAGAAACCGTGAAGAATTAATGAATGTTGATATTAGAAAAATTGATCAATTATTGGGTTTATTCAGTACTCATCATATGCCTTATCAATTAGAAGTTAATGAGAACAATGAACAAAATATTTATCCAACTTTAACAGAAATGACTTTAAAAGCAATTGAAATGCTTAGTAAAAATGATGATGGATATTTTCTATTAGTTGAAGGAGGTAGAATCGACAATGCACAACATGCAACAAAAGCTAGACTTGTAATTGGAGAAATGATTGAATTCAATAATGCAATTGAAGCTGCTCTTAAAAAAATTGATTTGGAAGAGACTTTGGTTGTTGTGACAGCTGACCATGGACATGCTTTGTCATTAGCTGGTTATTCTGTAAGAAAAATATTCGAAAAAAGAAAAGAAAATTATTTAAATTTTTCATAGACAAGAAATGATGGTGTTTTTGCAATGGGTGGGATTGCAAATGATGAACTACCTTTCTTAAAACTCTCGTTTTCTAATGGAATGGGTAAATCAAGAGTATTATTCAAATTAAAAATAAATAAATTTTTATATTTCAAAAGGTTTCATAAAACATCACATTAATGGAATTCGAGTAAACGCTTCAGCTATTGATACATCGTCAATTCATTTTCAATATCCGTCAACATTTCCGTTTAAATATGCAACGCATACCGGAGAGGATGTTGGTGTTTGGGCAATTGGTCCATATTCGCATCTATTTAGTGGTACTATCGAACAAAACGTTATTGCTCATATTATGGCTTATGCTAGCTGTGTTGGAAAAGGGTTAAAAGTTTGTAATAATAACGATTGAAAAATATTTTCAGACTGATTAAAAATCAATTTAGGAGAAATTAAAATGATAAGAGTTAAAATTTTTAGCTCTTAAAATTTGGAAATGATTCGGCAAATTTTCAAAAATAATCAGTACCAATAAACTCTTTAAAAAAACAATCTAATCACTAAAAAAATTTACCTAGGTAAACGGCATATCATCATAAAATGATAATCTACGAGAAATTCACACACACTTTTAATTGTCAATTACTTGTTCCCTGAAATAGCCAACATAAAATAAGTTAAGCTTAATCTCTTTTTTAATTTTATGATATCAAGTATTAAGAAATTCTTTGATCGAATACGTCATGTCTCTAATAAGAGGAATTAATCAAATATAATTTCGCAATAACTTTTTTGTTTTACTCACACTTGAAAAATTGATTGAAATACTTTAGCAATCAAAAATCTTATCAAAAATTAAAGCCACTCAAAGTTTGGATTATCTTTAAACAATTTTTTACGACTCAATAAAAATTATTTTCAGTCGATGTTTGGCTGTTGTTAGTGGTTAAAGGAAAATTGATTTTAAGAATGAAAATGAAGTTTGTGATATTTTATTTTACACTTTTTGTGGCATCATGCTTTTCAAGTCCTGCAGTTAAAAATTTAGGTTAGTTTAGTAAAGTAAATTTAGTGAACTTCTTTGATCTAAATTCCAAAATTCTCAAAAAATTGTTCACCAGATGCAGTCAATCGAATTTCTGATTTTGATATGCATCCACATAAACAAAAAACAGAAAATTTTTTCAAACCATTAAATGAGCAGGAAGAATCAAAAGATTATTGGATAAATGAAGCAAAAGCTTTCGTTGAAAAACAAGTCAAACAACAGCCGAATACAAATACAGCTCGCAATGTAATTATGTTTTTGGGTGATGGTATGAGTCATTATTCAATAGCAGGAGCTCGACTTTTAATGGGAGGAGAAGAAAAAAAACTTTATTTTGAAAACTTTCCTTATACAGCTAGTTCTAAAACTTACTGCGTTGACTTACAAGTTTCAGGTAAATTTTTTAAAATTTAAATTCTGACAGGAAATCTATTATATGATTTAATATCAAAATTAGAATCTGCTTGCACTGCTGTTGCTTATTTGAGTGGAGTGAAAACAAATGATGGGGTAATTGGTATCAATGCAAAATCTTCATCTGCAAATTGTGCTGATTCTATTGATGAATCAAATTATGTTGATTCCATTGCAACTTGGTTTCAAGATAAAAATCGTAGCACTGGAGTTGTAACAACTACTCGAATTACACATGCCAGTCCAGCTGGACTCTATGCCCATGTGACTAATCGTGATTGGGAGGACAATTCATATGTTGTAGAAGATGGTTGTGATGACACTATAGTTGATGATATTGCAGAACAATTGATTCATGGAAAAACAGGCTCAAAATTCAAAGTTATTCTTGGTGGAGGTTCGAGACATTTCGTGAATAATGATTCAACTACAGATCATGGTACATCAGGAAGAAGATTTGATGGTAAAAACTTGATTGATGAATGGAAAAATTTAAATCCTACTGGAAGATATGTAAAAAATCGTCAAGAATTACTTGATACTCCAAATGATGTCGATAAACTATTTGGATTATTTAATAGTGATCACATTCAATATTACATTGATATTTTACGTGATAATTTGGAAGCTGAAAAGCCAAGTTTAGCTGATATGACAAAAAAAGCAATTGAAATTCTCGATACTGATGAAAAAGGTTATTTCCTTTTTGTCGAAGGAGGTAGAATTGACCACGGACATCATGGAAATCAAGGAAAACATGCATTAAGTGAAGCTGTTGAATTTTCGAAAGCTATTGAAGAAGCTACAAAAATGGTTAATCTTAATGAAACTCTTATAATTGTTACAGCCGATCATGGACATGTTATGACTTTAAGCGGTTATGCTGTAAATTTTTAAATCTTTTTTTTAAAAAAACTTTTATAAAAGAAAATTTTATTTAGGATCGTGGACATGATATTTTTGGAGTTGCTGGTACAGGTGATGACAATTTACCTTATTTGACGCTTTCTTATGCCAATGGTGAAGGAAATTATGAAACTTATAAAAATGGAGAAAGAGTAGATCCAACTAAAGTAGAAAGTTATTCAAATGATTTCAATAATCACAAATTTCCAGCAACTGTTCCACTAGAATCTGAGACACACGGAGGTAAAAATCCATCAAAAAAAGCTTCAATAAAATTTTCCTTTAAATTTCTTTCTAAAATGACTAGGTGAAGACGTAGGAATTTGGGCAATTGGACCTTGGGCTCACCTGTTTCAAGGAACACTTGAACAAAATGTGATTGCTCATATCATGGCGTACGCCAGCTGTGTTGGAAATGGTTTAAAGGCCTGCGATAATTAATTCTCTAGCGCTATAATTTGTTGACACTTTTATTGCGGTACTTTAATATATTATCATTATTCAGGTTAATTTAAAGATAAGATTTGTGAAAATGTCATTAAATGAAATAAAGTCTACATTATTTTGTTCAAAATAAGATTTTATTGACTGTTTGTATTATGATAGCGGAGATTTTCTTACAGAAGTTTAAAAGTAGCACGTGACACATCGAGTGATAATCATTCATTTAACAACACTTTTATTGTGTGTCTTTACATGATAAGTTTAAGTGCTTTGAGATAAAAATCTTTTATACATGTGTATAAAATAATCATTCATTCTCAAGTACTTGAATTATCCACTCATATTTCACGACTTAAAGCTTTTTATTATTAAAAACATCAGTCCTATTCAATCACTCATTCAGTCAACATTCACAAATCAGACGATGGCTAAATTTTCATTATTTTTCACGTTTATTGTGATAATTTCTTCAGTTTTTGGAGGTTAGATTTTAAAATTATTTTACGATTTTTTCTTTAAAATAAAATATTTTCACAGACGAATATCACAATCATAAGACAAAGTCTTTAAGAAAAACTTCTAAAGCATTTAATGAAGCTGAAAAGACAACAGAATATTGGGTATCACAAGGGCAAGATAAATTAAAGGAACTCGTAAACAGAAAATACAACAACAATAATGCTAAAAATGTGATTTTCTTTCTGGGTGATGGTATGAGCATCACTACAATTTCAGCCGCTCGTACGTTACTTGGAGGAGAAGAAAAGAATTTATATTTTGATAATTTTCCCTATACTGGATATTCTAAGGTAAAAAATCTTGAAAATTACAAATAATTTAATTTATGATGAAACGAAAATAATCAAAAGTCAATAACTTAAATCACTTCATGATAACAAAAAGATAACACGATTATTCTTTGAAAAATTGTATACAAACACACCCACTAACTCAATAATCACTCTATCACCAAAAAACTTTTTATCATTTCTGTAGACTTACTGCGTTGATGCTCAAGTAGCTGATTCAGCATGTACAGCGACTGCTTATCTAACGGGAGTAAAAAATAATTATGAAACAATTGGTATTACTGCGAAAGCCAAAGTCCAAGATTGTGATGCTCATGTGAACAAAGAATTATGGACTGAAAGTATCGTGCGTTGGGCTCAAAAGACATGCAAAGCAACTGGAATTGTGACCACTACACGAATTACTCATGCCAGTCCTGCTGGAGCCTACGCACACACAGTTGAACGTGATTGGGAAAATGACTTTGAAGTTTCAAACAATAAATGTGATGCTGATAAGGTTGATGATATTGCTGAACAATTAATTTATAATATTGAAGGAAAAAATCTAAGTCATTTTTGGTGGAGGAAGGGCAAATTTCAGAGATAAATCAAAAGTAGATGAGGAAGGAAAAAATGGCTATCGAACAGATGGAAAAGATTTAATTGAAGAATGGAAATCAGCTCGTGGAAGTAAAGCTTCTTATATTTGGAATAATATACAATTAAAGGCTATTGATTATGAAAATACTGACTACATTCTTGGTCTTTTTGAGCATGACCATATGAAATACAATAAAGATGTTGTAGCAAATAATTTGGGAAATAGTGAACCAACATTAAGTGAAATGACTGAAGCAGCAATAAAAATGCTACAAAAAGAAGAAAATGGGTACTTTTTGTTCATTGAAGGTGGAATGATTGATCAAGCTCATCATTATAATTATGCACAATTAGCTTTAGATGAAACTGATCAATTTCAAAAGGCAATTGAAGTTGCACACAAAATGACTAATAATGATGAAACTTTGATAGTTGTTACAGCTGATCATTCACATGTTTTTACTTACAATGGCTATCCTGTAAGTATCTAAAAATATTTCTTAAATTTTATATATTAAATTTAATTTCTATAGCCACGTGGAAGTCCAATCTTTGAAGCAGTTGAAATAAGTGATGTTGACGATCTTCCATACACAACTTTAAGTTATGCCAATGGACCTGGTTATGAATTCATGTTTGACACAAATGGAAATCGCAAAAATCCAGCAACTTTTGATTTTAAAAATTATAAACTTCAATATCCAGCAACTGTTCCACTTTCCAAAGAAACTCATGGAGGTAAATCGATTAAAAAAAGCTCCAATAAAATTTTTATTTATGAATTTCTTTCTAAAATGATTAGGTGAAGATGTTGCTGTCTATGCAACTGGTCCAATGGCTCATCTATTTAATGGACATTATGAACAAAATACTATACCTTTAATTATGGCTTACATTCTTAAAGTTGGACCATACGCTGTTGATGAAAAATGTACATCTTGTGCCACAATGCCAATCTTAATTTTAACTTTAGTTATGATTTTAATTGTTAAATTATTAAAATAATTTTATTTATGTTAATAAAAAAAGTTTCTTATAAAATTTAATTAAAATCCATTTATTAAAGCAAAATTTTAAATACAGATAGTATCAAACCAAAGATCAAAAGAACAGGCATGATATAAATTCCATTAGCCATTGATTGAGTTGTTGTTGATTCTAAAATAATATCAGCATAAGGGCCAATTTTTGCGGCATACGCCATAGCAATTGGGATCACATTTTGTTCATAACTTCCTTGAAAGAGATGTGACCAAGGTCCATTTGCATAGACTCCAACGTCTTCACCTGGAAGTTCAAACATTTTTTTTTTATAGTAAACTTTTTTCTAAAATTTTGTAACTGAACTTACCAGCATGAGTCTCAGAAGAAAGTGAAACCATAGCTGAATAACGACGACTTCTAAAGGAAAAATCATCTTCTGTCATATTAGCTCTAACTCCATTTTCATCAAATGTTCTATCGTAGCCAGGACCATTTGCATAACTTAAAGTTTCATAAGGCATTCTGTCGTCTCCTCTTCCTGCAGTTCTTAAAACATCATTTTTGCGTAATGGATAGCCAGCATATGTAAAAACATGTGAATGGTCTGATGTAACAACTATCAAAGTTTCCTCTTCATTTGTCATCAGTTTTGCCAGTTCAATTGCTCTTGCAAATTCAGCAGTTTCATCAAGTGATTTTCTTGCATAATTTGAATGATGCGCATGATCTGTATAAAAAATTTGTTGAAAGGAAATTTCTTCTATTAAAAAATGCTTATTTTACCAATTCTTCCTCCTTCAACTAAGAGTACAAAGCCATTATCTTCCTTTTTAAGCATTTTGATAGCAGCCCTTGTTAGATCAGTCAACATTGGCTCTTGTGCTTGTAATCTAGCATTAACAACATCAAGTCGATACATAAGATGATCATGCTCAAATAATCCCAACAAATAATCTGTATCATCAACATTTAATTCATCAAGTTGCTGCTTATGCCAAAAATATTTTGCTTTTCCTATTTTATTACGTTCTTGAAGCCATTCATCAATTAAATTTCTTCCATCAGTTCTTTCACCAGCTCTACCTTCTTCATTTTGCATTGTAGTATTGAGGAAATGTCTTGTACCGCCACCAAGAATGACTTTGAATTTTTGAGCTTCTTCATTATAGATAAGTTGATGTGCAATATCGACAATTCGACTTGTATTTGAATTACGACAAGTAGACGAAATTGCTGCATTGTTTTCCCATTCTCTGTGAAAAAAGATTTGAAATTATTCATTAGTTCTTTTTCAAATAATTCAACTAACCTGTGTGGACTATGAGCATAAGCACCTGCAGGTGTCTGTAAAATTAAAATTTTTTAATGTTTAAATTTTCTTCAAATTTATATTTTAATTATATTTTGAAGTCTCAGATAATAATTTTTAAAATGTTTTCATTTTAAGTGTTCTTGGCTTAAAATTTGATTGAAAAATTATTAGTTTTTGAATTTAACTTACAGCATGTGTTATTCGAGTTGTGGTTACAATTCCTGTGGCTTTTCCTGCATCTTGTGCCCATTTTAGCATTGAATAAGTAATATCAGAATCGTTAAAGTTACATTGATTACTTAAAACATTCGCTGTTAACCCTAAACTTCTATAATTATTCTTTACCCCAGATAAAAACGCGGTAGCTTAAGGAAAAACTTCTCGTTATAAAAATTCCACTCTGTCAGAATATTTTATATAAACTCACCAGTACAAGCTGAATCAGATACTTGACGGTCAACGCAGTACGTTTTTGCTAAGCCGTAATGAGAAAATTTCTCGAAATCCAATTCAACTTCTTCTCCACCTAAATACATTCTAGTTGCAGCTACTGTCGAAATTGAAAGTCCATCACCAAGAAATAAAATCAAATTTTTTGCTTTTTTGGTATTCAAATTTGATTTTAATTGATCAGCGATGTAATTTTGAGCCTTATTATTCCAATATTCATTAAAACCCTCAAGATCTCTCAAACGTGAATCGACATCGTTTAATTCAATATGAGGTGCAATTTCAATTAAAGGCTTTGGATGAAAATCATCTTCACCTTTACTAATTGCGATGAAAAATACCGAAAAAGTAAAGAATTTTAATGTTTTCATATTGAACTCTTTTTACCGAATGTACCTCATTCGCTTGCTCCGCAATTATTTTATTAAGTCCAACAATCTTAATTTCTTAAGCCATGCGTTGATAGCGAATCTTGAATGATTGATTGATCACGAAGAATTTTTGTAAATGTGTATAAGATTGGCTGTTTTGATTAAGGACTTTATCAAAAAGCTAAATTTGTGTAATGTTTTTATTTTGATAGATTTGATATCATTGACTTGATAAACTAAAAATTTCTGATAAAATGAAGAAAATTTAATATTTTTACTAAGTCATTGTTGAATTTTATCTAAATTCTTTTAATTCTTATGAATTAAGTTATAATTTTTTAATAGATTTTATTTTAACTCAATTTGGTTTATTTTTAGAAATGCTATGCATTGCAAAAATTTATTAATTTCCACAGGAATTTTCATCACCACAAGTACTTCAAAAATATTTTTAAAGTTCTCTCTTTTCTTATCATTGACTCATATAACACGAGAAACAAAATAACTCTCGTGATTGTAACGTGATTTAAAAAAGAAAAAAAAGTGAACGAATTTTATCTTTTACTTGTCTTTCTTAAGTTGTCTTTAATTGAGACTTTTGATATATCATAGAAAAATGACATGGAAAGTGTCCGTGCGTAGTAGGGGGACACTTAAGCGCATTTTTGTGCCTATATCAGTGTATGTTAACAAATTACAGACTTATTAGATTAGTTTGAGAAATAAATTCATAGTTTAAAATAATTTGATCAAAATAAATTCAAAATATAGGAGAAATCATATTTATAAAATTTTGATGTATGAAAGTACGGTAAGCGTTTTTAATTGATGTTGAATTCAGAGAATATTCTTATTATAATTTTGTTAACTTGAAAATAACCGTTGAGTAATATTCAAAATATTTTAAGTTCCAATATTTGCCGTTGGTGGCGCTGCAATCGTTTTCGCAGCCAACTTTGCTTTGTTTATATTTTTCAATTTGGAAATTTAAATTCGTAATTTTCTAATTATTGAAATCAAAGACAACATTCTAATAAAGATTGCCGCCAGTAACTCGATAGCACAAATCAAACACAGCAAACCGGAAGTCTCTAGCTATTATAGTTTTCGAGATCTCAGCCCGGAGCCGTGAGCCGTGAGCCAGCCAGCCAGCCAGCCAGCCAGCCGTTCAAAGTGAAACTATAAGCTGCATTGTTGTTCCAAAAATGCGCTAAAAATAATACCAAGTATTAATTTTTTTTCTATTACTATAGTAATATCATTACTTGAATGAATAGAACAAAGTTAATAAGTTTTTAATGGTTCTTTTTTATTACATAAACTAATATTTTCATAAAGATTCAATTTAAAAAGTTTAAAATTTTGCTAGAAAAATATTTTCTGATTATCAAAGCGTTTTGGTGAACAAAATTTTTTTCTTAACGTATTTGAAAAATTTGAATAAATCTCAAAATTTCCAAACATCATCTTTCATCCTATTTGTTATGATCAGACATTCACTTATCATAAAAAATTTCTTTTTTCTCACATAAAAAATAATTTTTAACAATGGCAAGTATTTCGCACATTTCACTAAATCAAATAAAGCAAATTAAATTAATGAGGGTGTGATTTTCAGCTTGTTCTTGTGCTTGGAGATCTTCACATTCCATTTAGGTAAATAAAAATTTTTGCAGCAAAAAACATGAAAAAAATTGTTATCTTTTATCGCTTTTGTAGGAGTTCATGTATGCCAAACAAGTTTAAAAAACTTCTCGTTCCTGGTCGCATTCATCATATTTTAGTAACGGGAAATTTATGTACTAAAGAATCTTATGATTATCTCAAGTCATTAGCGGGTGATGTTCATGTAGTTAGAGGTGACTTTGATGATGTAAGTAATTTAATAAAAATAGCAATTAATTAATAATAATGACACTAATCTCTCTTTATCTAGAATCCAAGTTATCCAGAACAAAAAGTCGTGACTGTAGGGCAATTTAGAATTGGTCTCTGTCACGGTCATCAAATCATTCCATGTGGTCAAACTGAAGCACTTGCTGCCATTCAGAGACAACTTGATGTCGATATTCTCATAACTGGACACACTCACAAGTTTGAAGCATATGAGCATGAGAACAAATTCTATATAAACCCAGGAAGTGCAACTGGCGCTTATACAACGCTTAATGAGACTAACAATGTCATTCCATCATTTATTCTTATGGACATTCAAGCAACAACTGTAGTAACATACGTTTATCAACTCGATCTCGAAACACAGGAAGTTAAAGTTGAGAGAATTGAATATAAAAAGTGAGAATTTTAAAATGTGTAGAGAGAGGGATTGCAATAATTTAAGTAGTCACATGTCTGATATTAAAAACGAATTTATGAATCTCTTAAAATTGATAATCAATGAATATTTTAAAACCAGTATAAAATGCAATAATGCTCACAAAAGAATACGGAAATGTTGAGTCCTTGATGTTGTTTTCTTTTTCAAAGATGAGCGATATTCAGTAGTTACAAAAAATTTATTGTCATTGCTAAACTTAACAAATGATTCAAAGATGCCAAATTTTATTTTTCTTCATCACACAATTGGTTATAATGCATAAATACTGTAAAAAAATTCAAGGTAATCGACTGATTAGAATTGAATTCTTAAATATAAAATTTGAATAAGGAAAAATGCTTAATATAAATTTGAATTGAAGAAAATCTTCTATAGTTTTTTAAAAGAGTTGGTAGATTAGAAGCTACTTGAAAGCTTTTATAATTTTCTACAGCAGCTTCTGTCAACAATAAAAAAATATTGTTTAGAAACAAATCAAAGAAAATTAGCAACGTTGAAAAATATTTTAATTGAATCAGTTTTTTGCTCACGTCAATACATTGAATGTGATAACAAGGTTTGACTAGATTTGGCTGTTTAATTCAAGATATGAAGAAAAAAATTCATGGTCATTAGACGTGTTGCTGTTAATAATGTTGCTTTTGTCACAGATTTCATGTGATGAATTCTGTGACCGGCATAATTTAATCCACTTGCTATGGGCAAAAAAACTAAAGTGTTACAAAACTTGTTTAAAAATATTGGTAAAATGTGTAAGCCATAAATTAAAATTAAATCTCTTAAATTTTACATCAAATAATTCATTGATAAATTATTTTGAAACTTGTTTACAAAATTTAATCAACATGTGCAAATTAAATTATTGTTTTTCTCTACATACCATTCCTCTTACGCTTAAAAAGTTGAGGTAAATGACAAATAATTAATATTCGAGCCAAATACTGTAATGAATCATTTTCCTTCTCTGTTCTTACTTCAAATTCTACTCACACGATTGAAATTTCCTTTTTATATTATTCACATTTTTGTATGTTATTTGAATTCTTTATTGTTTTATATTTTTCCAATACAATCCAATTATAAAAAATTATCTCTTTTAATATAAAAAAGAAAAATATATTAATAAAAAATTTGTCGTATATAAAAAACGTCACTTAAAAAAAAGATTAATTAGAAATTTTTATTGACTTCATCTCGATGCTCTCAATCACCACACTTTTCTAATAAGAATTTGACACTGTCAAAAAGCATAAGATCAAACAGTGTTACTCATTTACTTTTCATTCTTTAAATAAATTTGAAATCTTTTTTTTATGACTAATCACAATTGACACATGTCAAAGCTTCTAACATTTTTATTTATCCAGCTAAAATATCGAGTGTTTGACGAAACATCTGACCAAAATTATTAACAAGCTTGTCTGTGGTGTCGAGTATCTTATTTATTGACTGAGTAATGGGTCCGCCAGGTCGTGGAAGCAACAGCAAAAAATTGGGCTGTAAAGTGAAAAATGGAATTCGATAATAAAAATGAAAAAGGGAAAAATATTTAAAGAATTTTTAGGTTAATGGCAGTTTAACAGTTTAACAGACAAATATTTACCGGTGCAGTCGTTTGTGAATTCTGTGTTGTAGCACTGACTGTTGTCATCGTTGGTTTATCGTTTCTCACAGTTGGTGTTAAAGTACGCAATGGAGCGCGAGTTGTTGTCGTTCTTTGTGTTGTTGTCGTTGGGGTAGTGATCCAAGACGATGGAATTCTACTTCGTTGTACTGTTGTTGCTATCGTTGTTGATTCATCTATTACTGGACTTCGTCGATTAAATTGTTGACCTTCTGATTGATTGTCGGACACTGTTTTTAATTAAATGATGTTTTGATCTGATTTATTATTGACGTCATTTTAATTTATTCATACCTGGATCGTTCTGGAAATTGGGAATAGGCGGACGTGGCTTGACGCCATTTTGTTCATCAAACCAATTTTCAAAATTCTTCGTATATTCTCCCGTTGGATCATAGCGTTCGGCAAGAGCAAGATAAATTGATGGATGCTCATAATAAAGTCTTGTTATAACATCAAGTGCTTTAGTTTTTTGAATTTTAGTGCAACGTGCACATTTTGTTCTTAAAGCATGAGGCAAAACACCTAAATTGGATTTAAAACAAAGAAATTAATTGCGATGACATTTGTGGCGATTCGAATAGAACGAGATAGTGAGTGACATGGAAAATAGCCGTTGTCTTCCTCATTCGCAATAGTTCTGCCATTTGATTTCTTATTTGAAGCATGAAAGCACATTAATAAATAATGACAATATTGATGAGAACACGATGTGAAAATGTTGAAGTTTCGAGAGAAATACGTGATAGAGATTGATATCAAATGATAGACGTTGATGAGAAAAATTACAATCTTAAGGCATCATGCATAGAGTGGAATATATAATTAATGAGAATTCACATCGTAAATTACTAAGATTATTGGTCGTTGATAATCTTTTTTAGACATTGAAACTTGATTCATTGAAAATAAATAAATAAGTAAACTTGGGTGCATTTTCATAGATTTGACAGATTTATGGTTAATTTATGTAAATTTTCAAAAGCTCATCTGATGATTTTATTGCTTTTTAGTCAATAAAATACGACAATAGCTAAAAAAGTAGGTATAAGGTTAATAGACCATAAATTTTTGCATCTTTAAAATATGACTAACAAGAACCTCTTTAATTATTAAAGAATTAATGCTATTGAAAATTTATTTACATAAAATTTGGTTAAAACCAGTTAAGATATTTCTTGCAGAAAGAATTCAATGACTTCTTTTAAGGAGGAAATGCGAATTTATCAGCGTTAAGTATCCCATTAATGTGTGTGATTTTAAAGACTTTATTTGCATAAATTTTGAATTTTTAAGAAATCTTCACAAAAATATTGATTTACTTAAAAGTAATTTGTTTGACTTGTAAGAAAAGTCAATTAATAAACGAACTGTTGAATTCCATAAACAATTTTAAAACACATTAAATTGCTATTAAGTAAGAAAATAATATTTCCACGCATTGTTTCTTTTATTAAAATTTAAATAGATTCTTTAAAATCGAGTTGTATTTCGCTATAGTCTAGTCAAAAATTAATCATGTATTCAAAGGTCAAAGCGTTGAATTTGCAGTAAAAATGTTTAACAATCACTGAAAATTTTTATTACTCGGCTATAAAAGTTGTTAAACAAACAAATCTCAAAGTTCAACACATTGCGATCTACATAATTGAACAAGTGTGAAAGTAAAACAACATAATCTAGATTACATTAAATTGTATAATTTTGTCATTTTTCATTCTAAAAGAATTCTAGGTCACTGTCAAGTCGATTACCTTTCACGATCGTTAAGAATATTTTCATGATTATAATGATTTAATTATGTGGCTTCTGTTTGCTATTTTATAAAAAATCAATGATTAAATCAATCGTTATCAAACTTTAAACATCAGTCAATCGAGTAAACGAGTGAGAGAAAAAGAATAAATTAGCAACAAATCACTTCCGATTGTGCGCTTTCATTAGTGTTGATTTATCGATTGACAGCAATTGCGACTTTTTATTTATAATGCTATGTATATAAAAAACTAGTTAAATCATGAAATGCAGTTTTCCTCTCGATTCTATTTAGCCTTGTGCTTATAGATAATTTCGAAATAGCATTTTATATGCAGCAGCAGCAACAACAAGTCAAATAAGAGAAAAAAATGCCACAGACAAATGCAAATGTGAGTAGAATGCAGTTAAAAGATGATTGCATCATAAATCATGTTAAATGTTAAAAATTTACACAAATTTTTTTAAAATTAGCATTTTTTTCGAGAGATTTCTCTCCTTCGATTTTACGATTTCATTCATAAAAGAAATTTTTTCACAAGCAGTAGCCACTTTACTATTGAATTACTGATTACTATTTATTTTTTGGTTGTTCAATGGCCTAGATTCATATGTGAGAGTCTCTTAGCCGCTCATTTTAGTTTTCTTTTTTTTGTGCAAAGTCTTGTCAGTTTATTTACAATCTTCGAAATTCTTCTTATTATTCGAAACTTTTCATTGTTAAGCGACCTTCAACTTTATGCTACTTACGTTTCAAATCCTTTCCTTCTGGAGGGCATGGTTTTTTATCCAAGAGGCAATCCACATAGTTGTTTAATAAACGAGAACTTCTGAATATTAAATCCACATCAATGGAATCATAGCGGCGACTATAAAAGTTTTTATCATCCTCCGACGCGCCTTGTGCTAATGAGAATGCAGGCACAAGCGAGATAATGAGAAAAAGGTACAAAATTCTCCACGACATGATTGTTTTTCGTACTCTACTGTTACATATCATTCACTCAAAACTGAGCTTTTTTCACTTTTATATTTGTTACTGCAATAGCTGCAGTTTTATGTCACACACATTACCAACGCAATGCTTTCGCTCTCGCGTTTGCCTGTTCGTTGGTTTCTTTTATAATTTATTATTATAACTTGCTGCACTTGTGCACTCAATGAATATTTCCTAATCTTCTATTTATTACTAAGTAACTTGATGAACACACGAACCGTGATTGGAAATTTATCCAATATTTTAGATTTAAAAATTTTTGCGACTTTTTAATTCAACTTCACAACTCAGACTGAAATTAAATGACTGAAAATATCATAAAATGAAAAGAAAAATCATTGGAGCGAGTTGAATGAATGAGAATTGAGAGAGAAGAAAAATATGAATAAGAGAGCATATTCCAGTGCTCTCTCATATTGTGTGTAATTAAATTCAACAATAATTTTGTTTACATACTACGTGTAAAAATAGCAATAGCGGCAAAAATGTGCCGTTGGACAGCTGAGTGTTAAAAATAAATATGCTGTCCTAAGAAGATGCTAATTGAAATTCCTCACGACTCTCACTCGCTTTCTGTTTATTTATCATATTTTTTTGCATCCCATTGACTTAAATTTCTCATTTGGCGCCTTCAAGGAAATTTTTGTTTTATTTCATGATAATTTCAAATGAGATAGAGAAAAAAATGTTGATTTTCTGCTTTGATTCTGATTTCTTCCCATTTTACTTTGTTGACATACTCGTGGAGGCTATTGAACTAGGGGTTCTCGATTCCTCGATCTCGAAGAATTTTCGAGGTCGAGGTCGAGGCCGAGGAATCCCGGGATTCCCCGGGATTCCTCGAAAAAAATTTCTTATACATTTTTTTTTAAAAAAATTTAGAAAATAATTTATTTTGTATAGACAAATGCTATTTCACTTTGATATAAACCTAATATGATATGATAATATAATTTTATAGTACTTTAATTGAATTTTTTTTAATAAGTATACAAGGGAGTTAGACATATCATAAACGTTCAAATAAACCAGTTACCAAGTATCTGTTTTACAGATTGGGCTACTTTAGCGCATTTTTGGTGCCCAGATCAGTGTTTGTTAACTATCGTCTTCCCTCGAATTAAAGAACCGGCTCGAGAGAAGACGGTAATTACTTTTCACAGAATTATCAGATTCATTAATGAAAATAGATTCCCAATACAAAATACATACATCGAGTTATATGTTTATTGTATGATAAATCGGTCCGTAAATTCTCTGTATATAGCACCATTGCGAGCTAAATATGTATTTTGTAAAACATTTTTAGTTTCGAATGATTCATTGAAATTTAAGTTGTTACGAGTGATTCTCAATNTATTGAACTGACCTACACAATAACAGAAGATTCCCATCATAAAGTTCCTCTCTTTCAATTTTTCCTTTTCTTTACGTGCATTGAATTCTCTCACTTTTTCTCTCTTCTTTGGCTTTAAATTATTCTCAGCTCATGATAATGAAAATTCATCACACTCTCACTGATTCGACCATGAAGGTTTCTGCACATATGTGGGATGCAAATGAAGGCAGCAACAAGAATGATGCCTAAAAGTTATGACAAACCAATGTTGAACCTTGAGTTGTGCCGATCACAGTTCTATCGTCATTTTTAGGAGACATGACCATGCAGAAAGCGTAATTTGACCATGATATATTGATAACCCGAAAAAAGCAACATTGGAATCAACATTGATTTATGACGTGTATAGATTTACTTTTTTTTGTGCAGAAGAATGAAAATTTATTTATTTTAAATTTGTTACCGATAATGATCACCAAGTGTCGCTTACATACTTTTAAGCTCTTAACGATTAATGTTGAATTAAAACCAAATGCAAGAGATATTTATACAAAGATTAAATGCTCAAAATAAATTTCATGTGGAGGTGCAAAGCACAATAAAATTCAATGTGAAAGAGTAAATAAAAGATCACATTTTGCGATATAGGTTTTACATTTTTTTACTTCAAAAGAGTTCAGGAAGTTCAATGTGATGAGGAAGGCGTCAAATATCTTTTAATTTCACATTATCTTCACTTGCTGTGATGTACACCAACTTGAAAATTTAAAAAGGTGTGCCAGTATTTAACACCAAATCTTATTAAATTATTATTTGAACTTTTTGTTTATTTTTTGCAATAAAACATAAGCTTCTGTCTTGTTATTGAATTTAAAATTGATTTAACAGCATGTTTTAGGAAGTAATTTATTTTAAGCTTACATATTTAAAAAAATTAAGATAAAAGAAGTAGAAATTTTGTTAATCCGATCATAATTCATTCAGATAAGAAGGAAATATTGTCACTGACAACTTCAATAGTTTCACATATTTATCTTTTTATTCAAAAGAAACGTATCAGGGTTGACAATAACAAAAAGTTTAAAATAATCTAGTGAAACACCTGCTACAGTCAACAAATGAAAATTACAAGTTATTTTTAGAAATAAATGCATCAAAATTGGACAACTTAATTTAAAATTTCTTCAGAAAATTTGCAAAGATTTAAAAAAGTCTTCAAAATTTTTTAGTTGTTTCCAAATTCGATCTTAACCCTGACTCTACTTGTCAGAAACTTCTTTTTGAAACTTGAAATGTCCAAAATAAATATTCCCAGCTCTTTAAATTAATCTAAATTTTTTTTAGAAAGTTTTTATTTTTAAAAACTTTCAATTTCACAATGATTAATCATCTTAAAAAGGCTTTTACGATATTTTGTTGCGAATTTTAGAGATTACTTTCAACTAAAAAGTAGATCATGGTTCCATAAATGCGATTTAAGCTCTTGAAATTCGCATGAACAAAATGTCATGTGAAGATGAAAAAAATTAAATGCAACATGACTCATTTTGATGACACAAAAAAATTTATTTAAAAATTATACAAAACATTGCAAATTATCATGAAATGGCTTAAAGAAAAACCACACGGGATTATTGTTGAATGAATTAATTATTCACATTTAACTCTTACAAGATTTTAATTCTTATTGAGAGAAAGACCATGAAAAGGTGCATATTAACCTCTACAAGTTTAAATGGAAGTAATCAGGGGCAAATTAAGCGCATGTTTATTCATATTTTAAAATGATAAAAAAAAGAAGTTTTTTATAGTATTTTTGAATATTTGATGTCTCATGGGGAAAAAAATAATTTGAATAAAAATCAGCTATTTGCATTTGGTCAATTTGTTTAGTTTGTTCGGCTTATTAGCGCTTGAACTCATCTGCGACTTGTTAAAAATAAAGAAGATATGAAGGCCACATTTATTTGTTTAGCACAATTTTAATAATCTTCAATTTTTTGATAATAAAATTTAAAATATAGAACAGAAAATTTGTTTCCTTAACATTTTATTGTTTATTCATTTTATTATGCAAATAAAACTTGATTTCATTGCAATTAAAATAAAGCTTATGCGAAAATAAATAAAATAAATTGACGTCATAAATTTTAATTTATATTTTTGGATTCAAATTTATTTTTGGTGCATCGACATAAAAATTTGTACATGCATCGCACATATGTGCAGAAACCTTCATGGTCGAATCAGTGAGAGTGTGATGAATTTTCATTATCATGAGCTGTGAATAATTTAAAGCTAAAGAAGAGAGAAAAAGTGAGAGAATTGAATGCACATAAAGAAAAGGAAAAATTGAAAGAGAGGAACTTTATGATGGGAATCTTCTGTTATTGTGTAGGTCAGTTCAATAGCCTCCACGAGTATGTCAACAAAGTAATATGGGAAGAAATCAGAATTAAAGCAGAAAATCAACATTCTTTTTCTATCTCATTTGAAATTATCATGAAATAAAACAAAAATTTCTTTGAAGGCGCCAAATGAGAAATTTAAGTCAATGGGATGCAAAAAAATATGATAAATAAACAGAAAGCGAGTGAGAGTCGTGAGGAATTTCAATTAGCATCTTCTTAGGACAGCATATTTATTTTTAACACTCAGCTGTCCAACGGCACTTTATTGCCGCTATTGTTATTTTTACACGTAGTATGTAAACAAAATTATTGTTGAATTTAATTACACACAATATGAGAAAGCACTGGAATATGCTCTCTTATTCATATTTTTCTTCTCTCTCAATTCTCATTCATTCAACTCGCTCAATTTAATTTTTGATTTTAAAAATATTTTCAGACATTTGATTTTAGTTTGAGTTGTGCAGACAAAACTTTAAGTCGTAAAAATTTTAAGCTCCTCATACCGAAAATTAAAATAAAATTTTAATTTATTGTCGGTTTTTGAAAAAATAAATTTTTTAAACGAAAGAAATTGCATAACTGTAAAGAAGATTTTGATAAAGTGATATGTGCTAAAAGAAAAATAAATCATGTTGTCAATAAAATTATTTGTGATTTTAATTGTGCCAGCATTTACATTTGCACAAAATAGTTTAGTTTCGGAAGATGAAAATAAATTTTATAGTAGCCGGTACGATAATATTGATGTTGAAACAATTTTCAGAAGTGCAAGATTATTAAGTAATTATGTAGATTGCTTACTTGACAAGAAACCATGTCCTCCAGAAGGAAAAGATTTGAAACGTAAGTAAAGTGTATTTGACAGTGAACTGTGATAATTTTTGGGGGTCAAGTGTCGTCGTGGTCATTAAACAATGAACACTAAACAGTGGCGTGTTTGAGGAAGGAAAAAGAAGAAAAGTGTCAAGCAGTGAAATCTAGGTCAATGAAGAGTTGCAAACATTTTCGTGACATTTCATGGATGATAAAAATTATGATTAGCAAATTTTTTTTAATAATTCCAGTGTGAATTTATTTGAAATTTTTTTGATCTTGATTTTAATAGGTGTTTTGCCTCATGCTTTAAGAACAAAATGTGCACGTTGCACAAAAATTCAAAAAGATAAAGCACTTGATGTAATTACAAGACTTTATTATCATCATCCATCGACTTATCTTGCTCTTGCCGAACGCTATGATCCAACAGGAGAATATACAAAGAATTTTGAAAATTGGTTTGATGAACATCATAATGATAAAATAAATGAACTGCCACAAAAGAGAATTCCATCAACATGGATTACATCGCGAACAACAACACCAACAAGAACAACCACAACCACAACGTCACGACCGACTCTTAGAACTTTACCGTCAACAGTAAGAGTCAGAACTATTCCAACAGAAAAACCAATTCAAACATCTCAAAGACCTGTTGTTGCAAATAGAATTTTTATAGAATCAACGACACAAAAACCTTTTATGCCAACGACTGTTTATCCACTAGAAAGAAGAAGAACAAATCAAGAACAAAGGCCATCGATTGACAACGTTCAACGACAACCAAATAACAATGATCAGCGACAGCCAATCGATATTGTGCAGCGAATGCCAGTTGATAATTTTCCACAAAAACCAGTCATTAGAGAATACACACAATCACCGCTTCCATCGAGTTCCTTTCGTCCCTTTCAGTCAGAGCAGCAGTCAGGAAATAGAGGAGCAGACAATACATTTCGAATCTCAACAGAACGGACATTTCGGATTTCAACAGAATCAGAACGAACATTTCAAACCTCAACAGTACCAGAACGAACCAGCACAACAGCAATACGAACATTTCCAGACCCAACGACAACATCAAGTGCGCCCACTTTATCCAGTAGCAGTGCAACAAGAACAACCACGACCCGATTTGTATTACCTTCCAGCATCACAGCCTCAACAGCAGCAAGTATCAACGACAACTTCACCGGAACAACTTCAAGACCTTCAATTTTCGACGCAACAAATGCAGGAGCTAGCACAAGATATTCATCGCCAGCCAGAGACAGTACAAGCACACCTCTTTTACCATCTATACAATCTACACAGAGACCTTCTCTGTCAAATCCTTCAATTCCTGCTGTCCAAGTTTCATCCGTTTCAATATCAACAAACCCTGTACAGTCATTGCCAACAACAAACTTCAATCAACAACCCTTTTTACAGCCAGCAGCACCATCGTTTTTCAACTTCTTACCGCAGCAACAACCAGCAGCAGTAAATAATTATCGTACTCCAATAATACAAAGGCCATCGCTATCGATTAACGACGTGAGTATTTAACCGAAATTAGTTATGGTTCTCCCTTTTATATTAATATTTTATTTTGCTTCCACATATGTATATATAGCCAAATTTGATTGATAATTTCTTCGTGCCACGTAATGGACCGATACGGAGATCAATCAATCAGCTCTTCGATACCACAGGGCAAGCATTTAACAGCGCTCTACGAACATTCTTCAATGGTTAAAACGAAAAAAATCAACAATGCACGCAAAGATCTTGATATTTATTTTTAAGAAGTGCTCAAATTTTGCTAATTTTTTACGCTCATTTGGGTGAGAATTTGACACATATACATACATAGACAGACACTTTTGATTAGAGTTAATGTGAAAATTAAATTCAAAAAAATACGTTTAATTAGGATTAGCAATTTTATTTTAAAAGAATTAAAACGCTTCTTATTAAAAAGGAGCTTTTTGCGATACAAAACTATGATAATCAAAATTGTTAAGCTACTGACCAGCAGTCAGAAGAAAATATTTACTGTAAAAAACAGTTTAAAGCTACGAAAAATGTTTTCTACTTTTTATAACTTTGATGTAAATTGTTACTACGACATTAGTTGTCAAATTATTTTCTTACTACGCAATGTATTGCACCAAAACCTCAATTTCTTAATTCTCAACCTACATAGAGTTCATTCTTTCTCATTACCATATGCTGCACATGCCTACAATTATTAAGATATTCAAATGTAAACAAAAATGAAATAATTCACAGAGAAAAATAAAAATTCCTTTTTATTGTCTTTAACAATCAAAAAAAAAGATTCGTGACAATAAAGACAATATTTTTCACAATATATTTCATATTCTGCTTCTGTTTTTTTGGCTTTGACTTGATGATTTTTAAAAATAATGTGTCCATTAGTATGATAATCGGTAACTTCTTCTCTCTGTACCAAGTAAATATAAGAGAAGAATTGTTTAAAAAAACTTAAGACAGTTGTTTGTTTCGTAAATAAATCTTTACTTTTGCCTTTTATTGTTTTAAATGGTTCAAACAACTGAGACCAGATTCAAAGTAAATAAAATTGTGAAGTAAGGATGAAGTAGCAGATTAAAGGATGAATGCGAGTCAAATTTCATGAAGATATTGAGATTCTTTCAATAAACACTGTGAAAAATTGAATAAAATTAATTTTTGCAATTATTCATTTGCTTATTTTTCAACATAGCAGCAGCAGTAAATGAAACTACGCCTTTGAGTAAAAAAACTCAATCTTCTTTTGAAAGAGATTTTTTTTATTGACATACATGATGGCATAGAATGATGTCTATCATTAGTTCTATGATCTGTAATACAAATATGTTGACTTTAGTAGACAATCTTAGAAACAAAGGAATTCTTTTCATGTTCATCCAAGTGCTGCTTTTGATGTGTTTTTAAAATTTTTCAAAAATTAAAAATTATACATTTGTTAAATTAAAAAAGAACTTCAAAAGTCACTTTAGAATACAAGAGTCATTAGCATAACAGCTAATAATTTTGATGACACTGCAAAAAATTGTATCATAATTTTCTTGTTGGTCACTCCATAAGATTGTCTTCATTTTTCTGCCATTAATTGACACTTACTTTGGGAATTTATTTACACATTCGCACATTGTTTATAAAGTCTTCAAATTTTAGGAAAATATTTCCGTTGAAATTTAGTTGTATAAATAAATGATGTCAAATTTGTGTGAATTAAAAATTCAAATTGAATTCATGAAAAAATATCTTTCATTTGATCAGATAAATCAGCACATGCGAGTTTCAAGAGCTTCTTATAAGGTTATGTCGAATTAAAAATTATTGAAGAACAAATTCTTTTAAAAAATATCAGAATTGTTCTTGAGTTAGTTTGTAACTAATTCATCATATGTCTGTGTTTTGAGTTTAAGTATTCTTGACTTTCAAAATATAAGAATGAGAAATTCTTGTTCTAATAAATTATTAATAAATTTTAATTTTCTAGAAACATTCTTAATTGAATGAATTTGTTATAATCAATAATGCACAATCATTTTTTATATTTAAGAGCAGAATATGAAATTAAATTCATTGACATGTGAAGGAGATACTATGATATGGTGTGTTGATTAGGTAATGCATAAATGCATTATTTATAGCTTTTTATTATAAAATAAATACAGAAAATTAGCAGTCACTTGCATGTTATTAAAATTGTCAATCCACAAACAGTATTATTTTCTGAAAATAATTTTCACTTCCTTATAAAAATCATCTTTATAATTAAGTGAGATGACACGACGATAAAATTGACATTCACAATTTTACCTGCCTAACATTATTTTTTAATAAAAAAAATCATTGTGATTAAATTTAAACTACAATTTTGATCATCACAAACAAAAGCAATTAAATTACCTCAATTAATCATAAGAATTTTAATTAATATCGCACTGTAAAGCTGTTGAGAATATAAAATAAAACACAAACAAAAAAGATTAATTTTTGAAAATATTTTTTCATTTTTATTATTGCTGAATGAGAATCCATTACACAATTTGATTAGACTGAATGAATAAATCTGGTTTATTTTTGTATGAAATTGGATTAAATGGTTTGTTTGTTGTTTGTTTAAGGTATGAGAGAATTTTTTTAATTTCATTAATTTATGTAACTTCTTCAACATTTCTTTTTTTTCAATTTTATATATGACGTTGAATAAATTTCATCTTTTTTTCTCATTTTTAATTGTAATTATCGACAATGGAAATTAAAATTAGAAAATAATAAATTTGAAATCTAATTATTTTTAGACTTACTTAAAATTGATTATTTTTTATTTTCAGTTTATATATATTCTGACGTAATTTAAACACTAAGTAAAGTTTAATTTATTCACAATTTTTCCATACATGACGGCTGAATTTTCTATTAATTCCTTAAATTAGCTTACAAACTAAAATATTTCTACAGAAAGAAAAATTTTTTTATTTCATTCACGACAGACAAAAGAATGGATAGATAGAGATTGAGAAAAATTCAACTAATAAATTATTTTTTTACTATGCAACAAGCCACATATTTAAATTGCAAGTCGTGTGTGAAGATGACAAATTAAATACAACTAATGTACACTCTTAAATTATAAAGACAAAAATTTTTATTGAAACCAAAATGTCGAAATTTTTCACTTCCAACCCCTCCGCATGCAATTTATTCGATAAATATATGCTTCTCAAATGTCATTGAAATGGTATTTTTTCTTAAAATTTGGTTTTAGGGTGTCAGTCGAAAGAATTTCGTCAATTTTTGTGTAGTTTCTTCTTTATACAATCATTTTCTTGGCAGTGAAAAACTGGTTTCGTGTTTTCTTTTAATAAATTTGCATTCAATTTTTCCTACATTTTTTTTAAAAATATTTTTTGTTTCAAATTTATCAATTTTTTTTTAAAATATAGCATATTTTGTGAATGTTTTTTAATTCGTTTTTTGAAATAGAGAGAGAAAGAGTGATAGTTAGAGAAGAAATAACTGAACTTTCAATAATTTTAAGCCTCCTTGGCTCTATTATTGAAAGTTCAGTCCCAAGGAAATGTAAGTGTAGTTGATTGAATTGAAATAAATTTTTCTATGAACTCTTAGTTCATTTAACTCATCAAAAGTCAATTTAAAACTCGAACAAAATGTTCAAATTCAAGTGTTTAGAGATAATGACGGCCATAGCTAATCATTTAACAATTTATTGCATGAACTAGACAATGAAGATATAATTCCGCATTGTATTGGCCATAAATGGATACTTAGAGAGTGATTAGTCCATGTAAGTTGACTCTTAGGTAGCTTTCTTCCTGTTTATGTATTTTAACGCGCTTCTTAATTGACTTTTTCCCCTTTTGAAATTTTTCAAGTTCAAGAACTGCTTATTTCTTTTTTTTTTTTTGCAAATCAATCAACTTCACTTAATCTTTTTTGACTTTAATTAATTGGAAAAGAAAGACTTCTTCTTCCTTCCTTTAAAACAATTAATTTTCTTCTCTTTTTTTACACAAATATAGATAGATAGTTAGTATTAAGCCAATTAGTAATGTTCCTGATTAGTTTTTTTTTTGTAGTAAAACTTTCCAATACACATCATATACTCTATATCAATTAGCATTTTTTTTTCAACTTTTTTTTTGTCTATGAAGAGTGAACAATGTCAATCGTAAGCATATATTTGAATAGACTCTTATCCATCTTCTATAATTCCTCACCGCTAAGTACAATAGACAATTAAAATTTTTTTTTATTTTTTTGCCCACCTTACTACTACTCATTTCATTTCATATACAATATTCAGCTTTTTCATGCTCTGAATTTTAAGAATAAACACAAAAAAATGAAATTTATAGAATTTTGGTATTTCTCACACACACGTATGAAATAGTTTTTCTGTGTCTCAATTAAGAATTAATATTAGGAAATCAGAAAAAAATTACATTCTAAGAGGAGAAAAAAATGAGCACCATTGTGAGTGTTTCTTATGCTTGCATCGCAAACTAAATATCTATTTTGTAATTAGTTATTTTAAGCGAATTGCAAGAAGAAATCAAAACTAATAAAATAAAATTTTCATAATAAATTAATTTACAATAATCCTAAAGAGTTGTAATTTTTCTTTATCATTTAATTTGTAATAGGTTTAACGAAATTTTTTTCTTTTTCTCTTAAGCCAATTAATTTCCTAATAGGTTTTTAAACATCTACAAAGTCAATTATGTGGTATTATTATGCAATTATGTATGTGTACATTGTCTCCACGTGTGAGAGAGAAAAATAATTAAAAACGATATTTGCCTTATTAATGAGCATAAAATAATTGCATCTCTTATGTTTTCATAATTGATTTTCTTTTAGAGAACAATTTTTTTATACTTCTTTTTCTTCATATGAGATCTAAAAACTTTGCATTCATTATCTCACAAAGCGGAGGATTTTTGAAAGATTTAAATTATCGCTTATGTATGTATGTAGACAAATCAAAGTACTATACATGATAAATTCTTAAAATGATCTTAGATTCTCCATATTATTCTTCTTCATCATTGAGATATTATTATTAAAATGAATGAGAACACGAAACATTTTTTTGTTTACTCGAATGAACTTAAAGGTAATTTGCAAAATTTACACTTATGGCTCTAATTTATTACTTTTACGGTGGTTTGTTTCGTATAGATTTCATGCCAATGTAGACATATGAAAAGAATTTAGGATTTTTTGTTATTATTCATTATTAATGTCAAAATCAAGATGAAAAGGTCTTTTCATACAAAAATTCAAATTTATCAAAAACTTTACAAATATTTATTTCTTTAAAACAAAATTGCTTGATTTGGTTTCTTACTTGTATTATTAAGTATATAAATAAAATCTGTACTTTAAATTCTTTTCAATTGAATAATTTCTGAGAAATTTTTTTAAAATTCAAAAATGTTTGTTTATATTGAATTTTTTTTGGTTTTTGAAATTTTAAATTTTAACGGTTAAATTTTTTGTATAAAAAGATCTTTTAATCTTGATGAAATTTTTATTTTATGGTTTTAGAATTTTCTTGGTTTCATTTTAAATTCTAAAAAATTCATCTTCACACAAAAGAACTTGACCCCTCACATCGAATATCGACGAATTTTTCCAGCAAATTCAAATAATTTCTTTGATGTGTAATTTTTTTATCGTTTCATGTGTGTGTAAAAATCTGTGCTGATATCGTTTTTTATGTTCAAATAATTGAGGCACCCGAGTTGTTGTCTTCATT
Source organism: Polypedilum vanderplanki (assembly GCA_018290095.1). NCBI lineage: Eukaryota > Metazoa > Arthropoda > Insecta > Diptera > Chironomidae > Polypedilum > Polypedilum vanderplanki. The sequence continues at coordinate 27,139,403 of CM031379.1, read as the reverse complement.
AAAAAAACTTCTTTTTTTTTATCTCAAATGTGTAAAGGCTATTGAGTAGATATTATTTATTATTATTGGCGGTAGAAAAAGTTTTTTTTTATCCTAAATTATCCATTTTTCTCTTCTTTTTTTATTATTTCAAATCTATTGCATTCATTTGCCATTTTATCGTATATTTTTGCTTTTCATGTTCATAAGTTTTTTATGTAATGTTCAGTAAACAAAAGAAATTGATTTTTATGTGTTAACTGTTAATTTCAGCATTTATATATGGAGATTATGTATGCGTGTATTTAATGACATTTAAAAGGAGACAAAAATGATGTGGAAGAAAACTTAAGATTTTTTTTAAATTTTAACTATGCTGAACACATGTTAAGATCAAAAGTCTTCTTGCTGCTGTTAAAAAATATTGTATTTTTTTATCTATTTCGTGAGGTAATTAATTTTCCATTTTTTTAATATTTTTTTGTTATCATTTCTTCATCGTGGTCCTCTCTTTATCCTTTCATTTGCTATATTGAAGAATTTATACATGTATAATAAGTAATTGCTAGCTTACGATACGACGGATGGAATTGGTTGCTGCATTTGCTGTAAAATAGCCGGTTGAGGTGTTGGTGGTGGCATAAACATTGGTTGTGGTGGTGGCTTGTGTAGCATGAATGCATCATAAACTTGCATCAATTCTGTCAATTTATATTCCTCCAAACACACAAATCCTTGAAGTGATGGGGATTGTTTACGGGCACAGCCCAAACAATGCACCACATGACGCTTTTCTTGCTCGCGAATGAACAAAATGTTGAAGACTTCAATCTGTATGTAATGAAGAATAAAGTGATGAGTAAAATAAATCAATTTAAGATTTTAAGCTAAAGCTTACCTCACACACGCCACAATAATGTGATGCTTCATTCTTAGCACGACCATGAAATTTTACTTCAATGCCCTTCGACTTGACACATTCGAGTACTTGCATAGTATGACGCAATGTTTGCAAGAGACAATTTCTGTTTTAATTAAAAAATTCAAATTATTTATTGATGAATAAAACAAATATCCAGTAGTGAAACTCACTTGATTAGATCATAAAGTTTTGGATCCGAAACTTTAATATTTCTTGCTAAATTCCAGCTGAGATGAATCATCGGCACAATTGATTTGTATGCCTCTAATTTGTTCCATTCATAGCGAACTATAGCGAGCTCAAACTGTCGTGCTGTTAGCGGACCAACGTTCCATGCTATATTATTACACCAGCCAATTGCTTGAACCCAATGAACACATCTATTGAAAAAGATAAAAAAAATTATTAATTTTGATACTTCTTCATCATTTTTTTCAATTTAAATACTTTTAGTAATCAATCAGTAACTTATAGAAGTTTTCTGTCACTAATCATTCAGAAGAACGAAAGTTAAGTTAAATGAACATCATTTAAGAAGAGATTTGTCACTGTCTAGTATAATCAATCATTTACTTACCCAGCATTAACCCACACAAGATCACCCGGTCGTTGTGTGAATCGATAGACGGGAATATTCGCATTGTATAGATCTTCCATCGATGGCCACCAACTGCCATGCAAATAATTGGTGTTATTCTTTTCACAAAGTTGCTGAATTCCGCCCCAGTACGAATCAGGTGTTGCAAACCATTCGCAATCACCAGGTCCAATATTAATATTAATTGAGCAAAAGTTATTATTCTCCTGATGTCCGGGAGTACGTGCGTTTGGTACTTTCATATAAAGTTGTACAGTATTCATGCCAAGGATCATATGACCGACATGTGAAAGCATATTTGCAGCTGACACAACACGTGCAAATGGTGGAAGCTTTTGTAATTCATTAAGTTGTGCTCGCCATTTACGTTCATCTGACAAGTCAACATTCGTTCCGAATCTGTGAAAATTTAAGGAAGAATGTTAATTATGAAATTAGATGAAGGTTAAGTTGATGACAATTTAAATAAGATCTAAAAGATGGAAAAGAAAATTGCTACTTTTTATCCTAAGGGCTTCTTATTAAATTACTATAAAAACAAACGAATAATGATGATTTAATTTGTGCAGTCACGCACTTTCCATATACATACAGCAAAAAAGATTAAATGATGGACTTGAAAAAAAATTTATTTCCTTAATAATTTTTTTTGTGCAAAATAAAAAAAGAAAATAAATTTGTAACGTGAGTTACTATCAAACTCCATTCAATGATATTTTTATAGTGAATGGTGTTAGCGAAACTCAGCTATAAATTATTTTAGCAACTTTATTAATCTGTGCCATTTACTCAAACTAAAATGGCACTATTTCATGTCAAATTGCATAATTACTCTATAAGAAAGAATCTCAAGATTTGTACTTGATTGACAAGTGTAGTAGACTCGATTATCATCAATTGAGTTAATGAGCCCTCGACAAAATGTGTACATAAAGATAATTAAGGTTTTCAACATCATCATCTCAATCAATTAATCATTTTTTGTACTCACTTTAACATTTTTATGCCATTTTTAAGCCTTTTTGTTTTCTTTCCATTTGCACCATTCGAAAAAGAATCTTTGGAATCTGAATCTGAATTTGGAACTGTGCTTATTCCTGAGCCTTTATCACGTTCATCCTAGAAATAAAAAAAATTATAATTAATTAAAATATTTTAAATTTTTTTATGAATCTTTAATTAATTTTTAAATCAGATCATTAAAAGCTCTACATAAAATATTTCAGTAGAACGAAAGTTAAATGAAAAATTTTAACATCATTAGGATTATTTTCTGAAGTATGTATGAAGTTGAAATAATTAACACATTACAAATCAACTCTTTGTAATTCAAACATTTTAATTTCCTCATCAAAAATTACATTATGACACTAACCTTGATGCTTTCATGAAAGGTTGATGCTTGATACGCAGCGTATTTAGCGATTGTTGTATGAGATCGATGTGAAACGCAAGCCCACACTTGTTCCTTATGTTGTGGATCCCAATTTTCATCAGCTGATTGATTCATCTGTGTTCTAACTTCACATGTTTGTTCTGGTGCGGTATCGACAAGGGTTTTTGTTGAAAATAAACCCAAATCTATCATCAAATGAGAAAAAAAATTAGTTAATTAAATATTTATTAACAATCAATGTTACAAAATATTTTGATGAACATAAATGTACGACTCAATTTAATTAAAGCAAAGCCGGATTTGTCTTAAAATATTTATAAATTAAACTTGATATATTCGAGCATATTTGCTTACCTAATTTTAAAGCTGATGCCATTTGTCTAACAACAGCAATTGGATGCTTTAAGCAAAATTCTTGTAACTGCGGACTAAACGCGTGTTTTTTATTTTCTAGAAATACTGATGGAGTTGGTGGAAGAAGTTGATCACGTGTGAGACGGTGTGGTGTTGGATTTTCAGGTGGACTAGGTGGTGGTAAATCAAGTGCCAAAACTGAACACGTTGATGGACATTCACTGTTATCCATTCTTCTACAATAAGAAAAGAAAAAGTTTTAATTAAAAACTTTTAAAAGAAATTTTTTTTTCAAACTTACTTTACTGTCTCAAAAACTTCCTTTGCTGTCATTTTATTATGGAATTCAACTTTATTATCAAACTCAACCAATTTTTCAATTTTAACAACCGGCTCTGATTTTATGTCATGTTTATTTAAAAGAGCCTGCGTCGATGTTGATGTCGCTTCGCATTTTATCGTTGGTGATTTATTATTTCGTTGATTAATGGCATCTACATTGAGTGTTTCATGCAATTTGGTTTTTGAATCAATTGGCTCTTCATTTTCAATTTGTTTTAAAATATTTTCAGCAAAAGTTGTTGTGAGATCACGTTGAGATAACAAAGCTTGAAGTTCTTGATCGCTTACATCTAAAATAAAAGATAAATTAAATTTTTAAGCCAAAAAAGCAAAAAATATTGTTTGTAATTTCCTATATATTCAATACAATTTTAAAGAGTATTGAATTCTCTAACAATTACAAAAATAATTTAATGTACCAATCATATGGAAGTGAATAAAACTATAATTCAAAATTGAAAAGTTTAAACACTAACGAATGGATTGGAAAGATTCGAATTTAAGAATTTTGAAATCTTTTCAATTTTATCACTTTGAAGTTATAAAATTTTATGCAAAAAACTTACTTAAATCTTGATTGTTCGTTGTCGATGTGATTTGCTGTTGTTGAAAACCACCAGCTGATTTAAATGGCATGCCAGCTTGTGAATGACCAGTTGCAGGTGAAAAACTTCCATCATTCATAAATCCAGTTTGTGCAGTAGTTCCTGATTGTGGTGTTCTATTACCAATTGGCTGTGTTGGAAAATTTGTTGGATTTTGTTGTGGAAATTGTTGAGCTTGCGGTGGTTGACCTCGAATTGGCAATCCACCTCCACGAAGCTGTGCTTGCTGTAATCTCAATTGCTGTTGATGTTGTTGCATTAATTTAAATTGATGTGTCAGCTGTTGCAAAGCATTTTGTTGCTGTGGCGTAAGATTTGGTGTATTCTGCAACGCCTTCAATATATAAAGTGAAAAAAAGGTTAGGATTTTGCCGGGTGAGAAAAAGAAGAAGAAAAAGAAAAAAGAAAATGTGATTTTTTACCTGAAGCATTTGAAGTTGTTGCGGGGTAAGATAGAATGGAGGACGTGCAATTGGTGGTTGCTGCTGCTGGTCCTCACCATGTTTAAATCTCTTTGCTGGAATTGCATTGCCTTGTTGTGGATAAGGCGGTGGTGCTGATGAATTTGTCTAATAAAATTAAAAATTATGTAAATTTATTTAAAATTATTCAAATTAATGCTAAAATTATGTCATTTTATTAATTTTATGGCAGTTATTTGAGCACATGGTAACAGCAGAAAAAAAGAAGAAGAAGACATGAAAAAATGAAAAATCAATTTTTACTGAATAATTCAAGTTAATTTTTCATAATTTCATTTGATTTAGCAAATTTAATCAATTATCTATCAAATTTACCTTAAACCTAAATCTAATATTTCTTAAAACTAGAATTTACATGACACTTATCACTTCACCTCTACATTCTTTTTTTTTTTTTTGTCGCACTCACATGAAATAAAAAACGCTCATGTGACTGCGACTTTATGTTCAAAAAATTTTATGGCAATAGACTAAAAGACTTACTTTTTGCAATTGCCTCTGCTGTCGTGAACTCATTTCATTCGAAATAGGTAGATTCCAGGCCTCCTCAATTGAAGGTAACTGGCGTCGTTTAGATGTGATTGATGGCATAGGAGCTTGCGCCAAGTTAGTTTGCAGAAACTTTATTCTCTGCTGTAGTGTTTGTGGTTTTGAACCAATTGTGGTTGACGGTAATTCTTTTAAATTGCTTGTTGTACTGTTGCTACTACTAATTGACAGATTTTGAACTTCCTTCGAACTATTTTCACCTTTTGTTGCATTCAAATAACATGCAAATGCATCACGCGGTTGACCGCAAGATTCATATAAAATTCCCAAATTTGTCCAAGCGGCAGAATGACTTTTATCTAATTGCACGGCACATATGTAAGCCTGCAATGCATCCATAGGCTGATTCTGCTGCTGATAGAGTACTCCAATGGAGCACCATGTATCTGCGTTGCCTTCGCTCTTTTCTACTGAATTGCGATAGGCTATAAATGCATCATGAACTTTATTAAAGGCAGCAAAACACCTTCCAAGTAAATATAATGATTGTCCTGATTTTGGATCTGATTCAATTGATTTCTGTAAACAATGGATTGCAACAGTTTCACGTTGTCTCTTTTCACCTAAATTATCAACGCAATGCAGCATCCATCCCAATTGCCTACAAACGTCAGCTTTAAGTTGCTGTGTCAACTGTTTATCACCCAGCAACTGCTCATAACCTTCTTTTGCCTTTTTATAGTTGTTTTGCACTTCATACAGATGTGCGATATGAAATTTTACTGCAATGATCAAAACTATTAAAAAATGTTAAATTTATATCATAATTTAGGACTTACTTTCTAATGGTGTAAATGTACAACTTGATCTTTGATCAATTAAAGCAAGTTGATAATGTTTAAGACTTCTCTCGTAATCACCAACTACCTTAAAGAGGAAACCAAGTCGCAAATGAGCTTCGTTGGCGCGTTGAAAGTCAGGACACACGTATAGCAATTCTTGAAATGCTCGAACAGACCTAGAAATATATTTTGTAATGTACACAAAAATGAGTAAGTAAATAAGGCAGCTTCCAAATGTGTTGACATTTTTATAAACACACCAGTCATTCATACACAAATTCTATGCGACAACCTTCACACAAATTTCAAATAAACAAATAGAGACATACAAAATGTGTTAATTTATGGGCCATCTCCTATCTTTTGAAATTTACCTACTTTATACCTTCTAAGAAGTAACAGTAATCAACTCAGTAGCCATAAATGAAAAGGTCATGCAAATTAAGGAAATTATAGAAAGGTTGGTGCATGACTTTTTCAAAATTCTAGCAAAAAAAGTTTCCTTCTTGTTGGTTTTTATAAATGCAATTTTCTATTTAAAAATATTCTATTTAAAGAAGTGTTCTCATTCAAGGTTAACGGACGAGGTCGAGTTGAATGAGCTTTATACTTGAAATAAATACATTTCGATTCTTATTTACTTCTTTTTATTCCTACTACTACCTCTTTCGTTCAATGCATTCCCCCATTTTTCATCTTGTTTTTATTCTTTTTTACAATCTTTATCGTTTTTCGTCGTGTTATTTTTATTAAACAGTCAAAGAAGAACAGTGATTTGTTGTTATAGCCACATTTCAAATTCTTCTTTCTTTTTGTCATTGACAACAGTTGTCAATGTATAACAGTTGTTTTTATCCCCAAAAATCTTGTATGAAATCCAAATTTTTAAAAGACAAATGTAATATTGTAAGGCATAGACTAAATAAGTAGTAAATTCTAGTTAGTTTCATTAAGGGTCTAAACCTTGATTTTTGATAGCTATCGACTATTTATGGTCAATGATTTAAAATTCAAGTTTTTATGCTCCGATAAGTATTTATATTGCTATTTATGGTTGTAGTGGTCAATATTTTCAATTATTCAAAGTAACAATATGAAGAATTTTCATACAAAACTGGCAACAAAGTTTAAAGAATAAAGAATAATTGCAGAGTCTGCTGCTGTATTTTTTGTGGATTATTTCTTATTCTTTTTCTTAAGATTCATGTCTGATAGATTAAATTCATCTTTAACATCTGTCTCTTTCTTTCTAGTGTACTTCATATTCTTATTTTTTTACAAATTTCTTTCATTCATTCGTCACCTGCCGCCTTCCATTCTTCGCATTTCTTATTTATGTCCAAAAACATAATTTTTTATTTTCAAAATTTCTTCTTGATCAAGAAACAACTGCTCAAGACAGAAAAAAACGAGTAGACAAGGAATTGAAAATTGATAACTGCAGTTCTTACGACGATCATAAATTAAACAATTACACAAGATGTTTTTTTATTCCATTGGCGGGGAACATTTTTTACGATAGACACACAAATGCCGTAAAATAAATTCATTGAACTCTTCATTTTGATCCGCATGAACATTAATTATCAGGTGGTTCTTTGCCTTCTTTCTTTTTTCTTCCTCCATTATACACTAGATTCAATGTGCGACATGTTTATGAAATGAAACTGGTTTCAAAAGTGTTTCGTTACAAATTTTTAAGACGATCACCTTTAGCACAAGCTCATTTTTTATGTAAACTGCTTAATCGTTTGGAAAATTCTTTCTTCTTTTGTGAATTAATTCTTTAATTTTATTAAATTATTATAATTTGTACTAAAAACTGTAATTGAAAACACACTCACTTTTGAAAAATGGGGAAAAAGTTTATTATTGCGTGCAGTAAATTTAATTCTTTTAAGATATGTTTTACTTAAAATATATTTAAGAAAATGTGTAATAATAGTATGTGAGATCGTGTTATAATGATTAAATGCACACGTAAAGTTTAAATGTTCTATTGCACTTTTATTTTATGTGCATATAACACTTGAATAATTTTACACTTTACGACATGCTGTTGCTTTGACATAAATTTTATATGCAAAATATTTTTTAATGAGAATTTAATAATAGAGAATTTGCAAAGTTTTCTAAATATTTACACTCCAAAAAAAAACAAATATCATAAACATTTAACATGAAAATATCATAAATTTTTTTATGCCTGAATTTTATGACCTTTAACTACACATTCTTAGAAATACAATAAAATATGATTTACCATCAATAAAGAGAAAAATTATGCAACTAAAAAACATCGACATTTTGATCAATTGTATTGAAGCACCTTTTGCATTTCACCTGCTATGTTTCATCAAATTGACACTAAATAACTATTATTTAATTATGACTCATTTTCAGACCCTCATGATGACTGCACCTTTTAGATAATATTTTTTCTTTCAAATTTCATTGCGTCATGAAGAGAAATTTTTCGAAACAGCTTTTTTGCTGCCATGACCTGACTCACATATAAAATCTTTTACTCTCTCTTTTTGTGCCACTCAAAAAACTTTATTTCATTTGTTTGAATTTACTGTTTAATTAATTTATTGCTTGCATAAAAAACAGTAAATGCAAATTCCGTTAGATTTTTGCATTAAGTGCAGTTGTGAGAACTCGCGAAGGAAAGAGAAAAAAAAATTAAAAAAGTGTGTCAAGGGTACATGGAGCTTGCATGACATGCAATTGCATTTGAAAAAAACTGAATACATAAATAGAAAGGCAAGATAAATTGCAGTAAAGGTTTAACAATTGAATGACTAAGTTAAGAAATAATTTGAAGGATTTTTTCTCTATATTTTGATTAAAAATAATAAATTTCAAGTACAATCACTTTATCAATTAATCTCAATTGTCAGCAACAAAAGAATTCCCCAGACGAAAGATTATTTTATTTAAAAACAAAACACATGGCATGGCATGCTTATAAACTCTTTTTATTTTAGCAGACGAAAAATTCTTCTTATTTATGCACTTCATTTTTATTCAATGATTCTTTTTCTCATCCATGTGGATATTGTTGGTAAAATTTGGCAACAATGGTAAAATAAAGGCTCGTCAGCATTCTCTCAATGAATGAAAAGTGCTCTAACACAATGAAATGTGATTTTTTTGACCGTATGTCACCCCTAATGCCACAAAGCGAGCACACTTCTGTTGCTGTAATTAAGTTGAGGGTGGACGAATAAAAACGAGAGAGCAAAAATATAAAAATTGAGAGAACGAGAGTATAAAATAATCGATAAACGGGATGAAGCTCAATTCTTTTCCCTTTTTTCATCAGAATATTCCCATAAAACTTCTATAAAAGATTCTCTTTACGCAAGTCATTTGTGTCAATGATGGTACAAACGCACACAGACGAACAAGAAGAAGAATTTTTTGTGTGTATTTTTGTTATTGTTCCCGCGAATAAATTTTTTCTTCCTTCACGCCATGACTTTCCCTATTTACCGCCTTGAAAAAAAAATTCGTTCACTTTTCACGAGGTAAAAATTTTCTTTTTCTTTGATGTTGAATTAAAAATTAATATTAAAATTATGGGCAATGATATAAAGTTTTAAATTATTAACAGACATATGGTTATTTCTAAAAGTTCTGCGAAAATTTTTCATTCTAAATTTGTGGTTAGCTTCCTGTCAAATAAAATTTTATTAATTTGTTGAACTTATGTCACATTCATGTCATTTGCAATAAAATTGAAGCCTTTGGTTGCAAAAAATAATATATGTAAATTATAAAACTTATTGACATGCACGTAGTCAACATTTTTATAAAAACTTTCCCACAGTCGATGAACCCCGATTTTTATAAATTTGAAATAAAAATGAAATTCATAGTAGTGCCAAACGAAGGGTAAGAGAGGAAGGATGAAATCATAAGGGTACGCAGTTTATATATATGTGTGTATGTTTGTACTTTTATTGCTTTTTATTATTATATTTGCTACTTATTTGTAGCCATCCCCTTATACTTCTTAATTTCTTCATGCAAATTTGATTAAATTTCCGCTTCAACTTATGATTTTTTTGCGAAAGAAAGATTTGTTATGATTTCTATTAAAGTTGCGGAAAAAATATGACGTCAGAGAATAAACTTAAAGGATTTTGCACATTCACCCTATTTATTTGCAATAGTGAAAGAGAAAGAAAAACTTTCTTCAGGGGATTTTTCCTGAGATTTTTTTAATGGAATTTCTATTTAGAAAAATTCTTCAACACATTCCCAAGCAGAAAATATGAGATTTTTCATGTCTATGTTATGTACACACAAACAGTTTGGCACACTTTCAGCATTTGCTCCATATAAAATTTTATTTTACATAATATAAAAACAGATGATCTCGATTTTCATTTTCATTTATCAATAAATTTTTATAAACTCTCAGCTTGACCTAAATACAACAATTTACAGAAATTTATTTCTATTTTCTGTGACAATTGAGAACATTTTTATGTGTGTTATCTCATTTTCTTAAAATTGAATTCAATTGAAAGGTCAAAGAATGATGAGGAAAAATAAATAAATCTTTATCTTTGATTATAAATAACTGTCATTTATGTATTTAAATTTTTTAGTACTAAAATGTGCTCACTTAAGAATGTTATCTCGTCGAAAAGAAAATAAATTCTTTTTCAACTAAAATAAAATGACAAAAACTTCTTTAATTCATTCACCTTATTCACGTGTGTAAGTATATGATAATAAGCAGTAAGATGCATGTGCTTTCTTCATCATTCAAAAGCAGACAAACAAATTTTGAAATAAAAATTATTAATTTTTTTAAAAATAAGAAGACAAAAACGAGACTTTGTAAACTATAATTTGCAGATATATGTACAACATATTTGTCATGCTATCATGCAATATTGAATGAAATGTGGAGAGAAAAAGAAATAACTATCGACCCAGGGAGAATGTAAGAATGAAGTATGAAGCAGCCATTCGAGTGTTTTCAAATATCACGTATACCATGAATAGACAATATGATACAAAAATGTTAGCTAACGTTGGCTCTCGTTTGTTGACGTTCTTTCATCATTATTATTAAATTAGATTCTATAAGGTCTGGAATTTGTTAATATTCAAATTATTCTTAATGAACCAAATTAGCAAAAGAATTCTTTCACTTGCCAAACTATGATTTATCCATAGGAAAAAAGCTTCTTCTTGTGTGTCTACATTTTTTGGTATTAAAAAGTAACAAACGGGAATTTCATGCGAAGAGTATTAAAATGAAAATGACGAGCGAGATGATGATGATGAAGGAGGAGAAGAAGTTATACACAAGTGAGAAGAAAAAAATTTCGACTGAAGCAAAGCAACAACAAAGTAAGACTCGTATTTTTCATAGACACAAGCGCACAAGTGATGCGAAGTTCAACGAACCACGAGTTCGAAAATGAAAGAGAGTAGAAAAGAAGAAAATGTGTTTATATACACATGAAATCATTTTTTTTGGAGGCCTTTTAAACTTTTTTTTATTTCTCTTCTGGCTCACACAGACAAATTTGGAAATGAAATCGTGATTTTATATTTTCGTGAATATGTAATTGTGTCTATTAGTATTTAAACTCTTTTCTCTGACTTGATGAGAAATTCCAACACGTAGAATATTGAATTGATTGAAATTTAGCAAATTATTGACCTAATCTGCACTCTAATAATTCAAAAAAGTTCTTAAAATAAAATAAACAATGAACAGCAGTCAAAATATGATTGAAATTACTTTAATTGCTTATAATATTTCATAAAATAAATGGCTTAATAACAATAAAACAAAACAAAGAAGAGAGAGTAAAACAAGAGACGAAAATTGAACCATAAAACTGCAGTTTTATCGCGAAACCAGTTTTATGAGCGAGAAATGTTGCTTCTTTTATGCAATAAAATACTGAAAAAAACTCTTCACGAGAAATAAATAAAAACATAAACAAGCAAACGAGACGGAAAATAAGAAAATCCCCGCAGCACCTTCTTCCTCCATTCATCAACGAAATAAAATTATTGTAAACACACTCATCAGCTGATTTTATGACATTAATATAATATATACACACATTAATATGTCATTGAATTTTGGCGAGTCTCTCATATTTTTCTCGCTCTCTCAAATATTTTATTGCAAGAATTTTTATTTTAAATTCTTTATTTTAGTATTAATCGACTAAAAATGGAACAAGACAAAGTCATCTATTGTTTTCATCTTTTTTTCAATTGAATTTCTGCTCATTTCGCATATGTTCTTAATCTCTGATTGAAAATGAAAGTGGTTCCTATTGTTAAATAACAACACAAGTGTTGAACGAACTTTTATTTGTGTGGCTTTTTTAGCGTGAATATTGAATGATTTTTTTATTTCCAATGTTGACACTGACGTCATGTGAATTTCAGTTGAAAATTTTTGCGGTTTTTCAAGGTGATAATTAGTTGAGTAAAATATAACAAAATCTTTCTATTTTTTGATTCTTTGTAAGTCAATAGAAATTCCAATTTATAGAAAAATTTTCATTAGATCACTCAAGGAAGTGCTAACTAAAATTAATAAATGTCATCAATGCATTTTCATAAACAACTGAATGCTTCCTATTTCTTACTATGATGAATTAATACAAGTTTATTAAGTAGAATAAGTGAATAAAAATAGAATATTACATAATGAATAATTTATTGCATTTTGAATTGAGGCTAAACATACAAATGCATTTTCAGAAAGTGCACAACAATTCATGTCAGTTTTGTATGCATCACGTTTTTTATTTATTGTTTAGTTGCATTATATCATAAAAGGTAAATAAAACGACACATATACGTAGTACGATGTAAAGATCACAATCAATTAACGCTATCCCACGTTATTTTATGATGAAAGATCACATCGTGGCGCCCACTCAATGCGTATTTATTTATATATATTTTGTAGGTTGCCGCTAATTACTTGAGCTTTTAGTCGCATTGATAAGAAGAGGGAAGAAAAAATTATCAAGAAAATTCGTGGAAAAATATTGAATTTGAAGGCCACGTGTGACATTCGCGAAATGAAATGCGTTAATATTCCTACATGTGAGATGATTAGGCACATGGAGGTTGAATGACGTTTCTTATGTATCTATGAGGTTGCATGACTACGTGACTTTTTTCTCCTTCCACTTTAAGAGAAAGAAAGAAAAGAGAAAAAATAACAGTAAATGCTTTAATAAATTGCACAATATTCTCTTTATTTCTCTCTTTTTTCTCGCGATGATGAGTAACAATGATTCTCTCCACAGTTTTTTTATGTTTTACATTTTATAAATACTGTATAGGCAAAGAGCAACATTATTTTGATGCAAACCGGTTAATATCTCACAAAGAAACTTGTTAATGATTCACTATTCGTTGTCAATGTTTCATAAAGTTTTAAAAATTCGATGCAAAATAAAAACAAAGAGAGCAAGAAAAAAAGTATTTTCTTGTCATTGAGTTAGGTTGTTAGAAACCTCAAAAGCTAAATGAATATAAAACAATTAAATGTTGGCATTTGTTCAAGGAAATTTTAAAAGTTTTTATGTGTGCAATAAACACAAATGCAGCTCAAATATAAAATGCATTTGTCACGTACGTAATAAGGAAATTGAGCGTAAATATAAAAGAAAACTCATTATGAAGGTTATGAAAGACTTTGTTGCAATTAAATTGATAAGATTAATTAAAATTATCAATTGAAAAGGTTGAATTTCTAATCTAATCTTAGGATTCGTAATTTCTTATGAAACCTTTGTTTACAAAGTTTTTTTTAGCTTTTTCTTTATGATTCATGGCATGATTCTTTAAAATTTGACTTGCTTTTCAGTTTTTATCATTTAAAACTGTAAATCTAATCTATTATTAAACAAATAAACCTTGAGTCAATATCAATTTCTTAATTAGAAAGCATTTTCAAACAGGAATAATAATTATTTCATATCAATTCAAATGTTTCTTGACAAATCTATGATAATATCACCTCAAGGACACAATTGACATAGAAAAGAGCAAGGGAATGTAAAAACAAATCGAAGCTCAATAGATGTAAAAAACCACGATGTTGCTGCTTCTCGCTAGAAGGCTATTTGATCAATAATTGTTATGAATGAAAAAAGGTCAATTTCAAATAGATTTTTATCGTAACGAGTTGCAAATTTAAGCAAAATATGAGACAAAAATAATTCTCAAATTACACAAGAGTGTAAAAAACAATTTTGCTGCACTTTGCAACTTTTTTTGTTTCGATTCTTCTTTTTCCATAAAACCATTGTTGCACATCGTTGACAACAAGTTAAAATAAAAACTACATTAAAGTGCACTTTTTTGTCAAAATACATGTTGTATAGCAGAAAATAATAAGAGGGTTAGCAAAGAACAACTGCACCCATTTTAATTTTCTCTTCTTTATTCAATCTCTTTCAATTGATGCATTGGAAAAGGTCGCTTTCCCTCCAAAAAAAACTAAAAACTCTTTTATGTAACTCACAACATTAGATTATTGATTTTTTATGCTGCTTATTTTGTATTTTTTTATATACATTGTAGTTGCCACATACATACAGACAGAAATGAAAAAAATGTTTTATTTTGTAAATAAAGCATAAAAAATTTGGCAACATTGCTTAAATTTACTCTCTTATTACTCTCTCGCTCATATCATGCATCAATATATGTGTGTGTGCGTGTCTACGCTATACATATATTTTTTTGTGAGAAATAAAAATTTCTAATCCACGCAACGTGTTATGTTTTGAATAAAATGGTGGATGTGGTTCAAATTTTAGCTTTGTATTAGTAAAACATCCGAAAAAAATATAAAATTTCTTTTACGAGAGATTCTTTATTGACTGGCGAAGAGGTTGTATGTTGCTGTTAATAGACATAGAGAGAACGGAAGCAAAAGAAAAAAATTTTAATGCGTTCGAAGAGGAAGAAAAATATATCTTCTTATGTGTGACCCATTTGCGAACAGATGTTGCCCGTTTTACTTTTTTTTCTTTAACATCATTAATCGCTTTGTTGCAAGTGGAAGAAAAAGAAGAATAAAATTGCATAGGACATACACGCAATTATGCACTTTGCATAGTAAAAGGCAATGATTTAATGAATAATTTATTTACATTTTAATTTACGTGCAGGTAAGTAAACAAAAAAGTACTTCCTATTTAAAATTGTTTATTTACATACTAATTGGGTCGTCATGAATGGAAGTAATTAAAAAATCTTTTTTAAACCATTAAAAAATTTTATTCCTAACAAACCATATCATAACCTATACCATCTTAGTGTCGAAAATTCATTTATAAAATTAATTAGATCATATTTCTCTTTTTGATAACAAATACATGATGTTCGACCTCAATTAACGCACAAAACAATAACAAGATTAACTTCCATGTTAAACTTTGATTCTTCATTTGTGTCATTACAATTCTTATTTACTTCAATTATCAATAAGCAGGAAAAGATAGAGAAAAAAGATTTCACGCTACGATAAATGTTGCTTATTTTTATATTGAAAAGTAGGTCAACTATTCATTTTCTATGATATTTGTGTTGACTTTTTACGTTGCCGATTTTTTCATTATTGCCACCCACAGTGTTGAGATTTTCATCGAATATCACGTGGTAAGTATTTAATTAAATGAAGGATTATGTACTATAGTGATATTTACTTAGTTGCTTAACGACAACTACTTGTCATGACCCACGTTCTTTATGATGAATCGAATAGAAATTCATAGAAAACATTAAATGTTTCTCAATAAATTCATCAATAAGGTAGTGAATGAATTGAATATGTGTAAAAATCGTAGACTAACGCTGTTTTTATGTATGATTAATTCAAGTTCATTCATTTGTTCGTCAACATGACGTCATGCATAATACAATCTCGCGTAAAAATTCTTTTTCACACATGATTGCAAACCGAGATAATCTTACTATGAATTTAAAGTGAAAGAAGAATTTGCTTTTAATTTTAGAAATTGTTCAAAATTTTTAAAGTATTTTTAATCAAGATGAAGATTCTCCGATTCATCTGATTCTTATAAAAACTATTATAATTTACTATCTAGTTTTTACTAGAAAAACACTTTTAAAATGTAAAACTAATGTATTTTTGATATAAATATGGTAAAAATTTAATTTTATAAAAGAAATTTTTAATTTTTTTAAAATTTTAAAATTATTTGTTTACATTTTAATGTTTGTAATCAAAGAAAATTTTTTTTAAAAAAAATCAAAACAAAACTTGTTAAAATTTAAAACTAAATAAAAATCACAGAAAAATTAGCTAGATCAAGTATTAAACTTGTTGTGTTATCAAGAAATAGAAGTAATTAATCTTAAATAAGCTAATATAGGCAGTATACAATCATAGTTCTTTTTAATTTACGAGTTTTTGATAAAAATTTAAAAGATTATTTGGAGTTTCTTCATCTTGGGTTAAAGATGAAAAATTTTTATGTTAATTGTCACGCGACCAAAACCATTGAGTCAAAAATTCAATCAGTTGGAAAAAGAGCATAAAAATTCTCATAAATCACTCTCACAGAATCCGTCATCGATAAAATGCAAATCTGTAGTGGTTTAATTTTATTATTGCCTCAGAGATTTATGCAATCAATTGCGGTTAAATTGCAATAAGAGCGATAATAAGTTTTTTCTCTCTTTTTTGCCACTCGTTGAATGTAATTTTTTATAAATAAAAATTATTTTTATATGTAAAGAAACTCGTCAAACTACTCTTGCTCGTTAAAAGCAAGAGATGATCGCCGTCTTATGCACATTTTGTTAGGATTTATTTACTCCAGTTGAATGTTCAAGTAAAGCGACACACAATGAAATCACAAAAGAATGCTTAGAAAGAGAGAAACTAAAAATAGTTTTTTTTTGTCGACTCACACACATGTGATTTTTTATAAGAATGTATTCACACATGATGCACGGCAATAAAAAGCAGCAAAAGAAGTAAATTAGAAGGGTTGAAGTAAGAAAATTTTCTTTCAAGATGGGAATTTCTATGCATAGAGTACATTGGTATTCATATTTTGTGTATTTCTTTAATAACGGATGTAAATGTTCAATTATGTAACTCACCTTAATAATACAAAATGATTATTTTTACTATTCAAATTTCACTCAAAGAGAGAGTTTTTAATTTTTTTTTGAACACACATAAATGTTTTGAATATATGAACACAATTTTTCTTTTTTTGCCTTAAAAAATTCTTTTCTACAAATATTCTTTTTGTTGTTTTACACTAAACCACACCAATACTGATAAGATGGTCGAGACGAGAAAAAATTTTTTTTCTTCAAAACTAATTTTTTTTCTCCTTTGCAGTTAAACAATTTTACACACCCAATTTTTTTTAATTTCTTTAAATTTTACAATTAAAAATTGAACACACAATTTTTTTAAATATTTCTGAGTAGTAATTTCCTTATCAGTTTTTTCACTATGAAAAAATTGTTTTAAACACTAAATGATGATTTTATTTTAAAAATGACAAACACGGTGGATGAATAATTGTTCGATAAGGAAGATAAATGGCAGTTTTAATTATTTTTCACTAATTTAAATAAAGTTTTTACTTAAAAATCACTTTATTTGCCTGACTTAACTCTTTTCTCCGTCCGTCTCTCAAGACCGTCTGATGCAAACTGACTCTCAAAATTTTTATTTTTCTCATTCTCTCTCAACTTTTTCGAGCTACATGCATGTTAGTAGTTGTGTATACCTAAACATTTTACTCATACAAAGACAATCAAGAGAATTTTTTTCCTTCTTCTAATGCTAAACAATAACTTTTTACTACTGACAGTCTACATAACTTATCGACAAATTTTCTTAGAAATTTCAAAAGTTTTATTTTTTAGAAATTTAATTTAATCATTTTATGTCAACATTTTATGAATTTTCATTTAGAAAAATTTAATTTTCTCACAGCATTCAAGTAGAATTTTGTGTATACGTGATTTTCCACATTTTACCAACACTTCTTCATTTGCAACCACATTACATTACACTCTCGCAGTTTTTTGCGATATTATAGTATATAAAATAGCATGCAATGGAGAAAATATAAAAATACTTTGTGAACATATCTAAAAATTAATTGCAAAAGAAGAAGAATTTGGAGCTGAATGTAGTGAGACAACTACTACATAGTATAAGAAGATTCTGTCTCTCAATTCACAAATTTTATTTTATGACTCGTTGCCTCTTCTTCCCTTACTTCTTCTTACATCGCCGTCGTCGGCATTGGAAGGCAATGACCCAAACATTGAGAGAGAGAGCAAGAAAAAAGAACGACGTGCTTACACACGGAATAGTCTTGATATACACACGCTTTTTTTAATTTACCGCGGCATGATATGCACTATATAAAAACGGAAACGTAAAGACTTAAATTTATAACTGATTAAATTGTGTGACAAGATTGAGAATGGATAAACAGATTTGACATTTCATCTTCTTTTCTAATTATTATTTAACACGGAATGTTCCATATATGGTGGAGGTTGTCAACGAATGGCGACGTTGATGATATTTTCATTATCAATGTTTATTTTAATGACCTTGCTTCATCTCATTAATCTGTCGTCATAGAATTCCTGATCTTTGTATTTTAAGTCGTCATTATAGGAAAATTTTTCATAGGGTATTAGGGTTAATTTTTACGTCTTATATCAAAGTTAAGACACTTAAATTAATCATAGAAAAGTAGTTAGTAATACTGTAAGTTTATTTTTACTAAATATAGCTGATTGAGCATCTCTTCTTAATAAAACAATGTAATTAGAAATGGAAAATTTCATTTCTGGAATAATTACTTTTAAAATTGTTGAATTTACAAAATTGACATTTCAAATTTTATAGGAATTTTGTCAATATAAACAAAAAAACCTAAACAAATTCATTTTAAATGAAATTATCAATAAAACTCTTAACATTTATTTCTATTTTATTCAAAATATGTTAAATTAATAAGGAATTGAAATTATAAAACTAAATTAATTAGAGATAAAAGGAATATTTCCAAAAATTTCCCGAAATTTGATTTTGCATAAATATTTGAAATTAATTTTTGAGATTTATATAAAATAGAGTTTAAATCAATTCTTTGAATAATAATTCAAAAGATTCCCGACTGAAATGAACGCATATCCTTGAAATATAATGAATTTATAACCAATGATTACTCCCAATTAACTTGCTAATTTATATTTTAATAAACTGATAAGTGAGATTGTGAGATTAAAACAAGCGCTCATGGTAATTACCCACTTTAATAGTGATATAAACTACATTTTAAATCATTTTAAAACATGTTTAATAAGAAAACTGGATTTAACATTTTACAAGTAAAAAATATTCTTTACAAATCTACAAAATGAAGAAAATCTAAATTTTTAATATTCATGAACCAAGAAAGCACATTGCACGATAGTCCAAAAAAAATCCAGACACGACGCAACCAAATAAAGAAGAAGAATCGACACGAAAACAAAAAAAATTTATAGGTTTTTAATTTCATTCTCTTTTAGTCTTTCTATCGCTCATTCGCATTTGCCAAATTCTCTATAATTAATTATATTTATTTTTATATAAAACACATATATGCATCAGTTGCAGCATATGCTTGCAGCTAAAAAATCATTTTAGTATTATATGAAGGTCAATTAAGGTTTGTTGAACGATTTCAAGGATTTTATGCCATTCTCGTTATTGACATTGACGCAAAAAATTTTTCATGTATAAATTTCATATTGAATTTCTTTCAATTCTAGTTAAATTTTATATTTCTTTTGCGCAACAGATGGTCCAAATTCATGTGTGGTATTAGGTAGAAAAATTTAAAAGCAGGTAAGTAAAGATCAATGATGCAGAAGATTGTTGTTTTATGGAGATTTAAAGAATTAATCACATCTTTTGATTGTAGTAGTTTTATTAGTCAACAATCGAATCTTTATTTTGTTTTCATTAAGTTCAACAAACTAATAAATTTTGTAATGAAATGAAGATTTCAACGGGAGTTTTTGCAATGTCACGGACAGTTCAGTAACCTTAATTTAAATTTTATTTATTTGCAGATATTGAAATTTAATTTAATTTGACATTGCAATAAAAAATAATAATTGCAGTCCTTTTATTTCATAAATTATTTAAAAGTATGCGCTAAATAAATTAACGAGAAAAATTTAATTTTTGCATTCGCTACAAACCCATCAATAAAATTTTTTTCAACTCACTTTATGTGTCTGCAATTGCACGGAAGTAAATAAAGGACGAGCGGTAAATAAACAAGCGCATCATTTTATGTATGCATCCCAGATGATTTTCACACATACATACGATAATATTTTCCTCTCTTTCATTCTTTCTTTCTCTCTTTTACTGTTGTTATTGCAGAGAGCAGAAAAATTAAAGTTTTAAATTAAATAAAATTGCTACAAGCATATAAAAGGAGTGCAGCGGTAGAAAATTTTTCCAACTATTGCAAAACGTGCATAAAGTCACGTAGTCCACAGAAAAAGCTTCTCTTACTCTCTATTTTCTCTCTTTTTTGCTTATGACTCAATGTTAGTTAGAAAGCTCATGAGCAGCATCGATGACTCCTCATTTCTTTTTTTCATTGCAGACAATCACCTTACACGAACATTTACAAATATTTGCTTTTCTTTGTATGAATTATTTATTAAAAAAAAAAAATTGAATGTTGACTAGACACGCTAACTACCACATTGCAGTCAATATATGACAATTTTTCTTATTTCTATTGAATTTTTTATTTTAGAAAATTAAATTAATGTAAATTTGTTGAAATTTGCACACACTCATCTACAACTTTTGCTTTTAAATGTCAATCGCATGTTGTTCGTGCCAAAGTGCAATTCGCAAGACAATTTCACGGTACTGGCACACGAATAAGAAGAAAAATACTACAAAACAGCACCTTTTTGACTTCTTATCGTTTTCAATCTTTTTTTTCTTTCTCGCATGGCGCTTGCAAAAATTGCAAGAAAATTTTTTATGCGAAATACTTTAAAGTGACCGAGACATTGAAAAAAAAATTGTTTTAATCATCACATAAAAATGTCTGTACATATGTGAATATTCTCTCACATGTTGCCTAAGCAAATTTTTAAAAAACAACAATGTCAATTGCCATAGGTCAGTGTCTGACGAGAATGATGAGATGTTTATGGGTATTTTCAC
Organism: Polypedilum vanderplanki; assembly: GCA_018290095.1. Lineage (NCBI taxonomy): Eukaryota > Metazoa > Arthropoda > Insecta > Diptera > Chironomidae > Polypedilum > Polypedilum vanderplanki. Next base: position 27,118,117 of record CM031379.1, on the reverse strand, counting down.
ACATAACATACAATATTAATTGAATGTTGCTTGCTTGTAATAAGCAAAACATTTGTGGTATATTTTTGCTAATTAAATTAATGTGTTCATTCACCTTAAGTAAAAAATAAGAAGAAAAAAGTTGTTGTGATAAAGAAGTTTTGTTTATGAAATACAAAAGTTTTCAAATTATTAATAAGATTATATTTAATGATGAATTAAGAAATTTCCATCAGATTTAAGCAAAAAAGCTGAATGAAAATAAATCGTTTAAAAAAAATCTAAATCTTGCAATACTAACCAATTTTTTCGAAAATATATTTTAATAAACTTGGCAAATCTTCAAATTTTTAATAATTCTATTGAAAAAAACTAGAAAATTTAAGGATTTGGACTTGCATTCATATTTAACTTGATATTCACATATTTTTTGTCAAGTTGATTTCAAGTTGACTTACATAAAAATTTCTCTAATTCATTTAAATCTTATTTAACTTATTTGAAATCTAGCAAATTTGTATGAAAGACAGTGATTCTTTAATTAACTATGTATTTTAATTAAATTAAATTCAATCTGAAAAAATTAAAGTAATTTTTGTGTAAGTCAATTTGATATTAACTTGACAAATGATATGAGCATATCAAGTAAAATATTCATGCAAGTCCGAACTTTTAAGCAAGATGCAAGTGACTGTGAATATCAAGTAATAGAAATGAAGAAATATTTAAAAACCTTTTAACAATCACAAATTACACTGTGAAACCTTAAATTACTTTGAAAATTTTCGAATTTTTCAAATCTTTTGAACTTTCATTTAAAAATTGTATGGTTCGGCACTTGCACGTGGACAGTCAAGTGTCGACGTCGAAAATTGTCAAGTAGCAATTCAAGTTGATTTACTCAAAAATGTCTCTAGTTTATTCAGATAAAAATTAATTTGATCAAAACTTTGGTAAATTGAAGAATCATTGTTTTTCATATTAATTTGCCAAATTTGAACCAAATTTAATTTTATCTGAAAGAATTAGAGACATTTTTAAGTGAATTAACTTGAATTATAACTTGACAGTTGTCGACGTTGATACTTGACTGTCGACGTGCAAGTGCCGAACCATAAAAAATTGTAAATTTTCGGAATTTTCTGCTTTGTTTTTTTGCAGAAATCACAAAAATTCAAATAAAGTTTTGGACAATTGTTTGAAAATTAAAGTAAAATTCACTTTTTTTTTGAGATCCTTTAACTTTTTTTAAGATTTTTTTTGCATTGCATTATTAGTCGAAAAAATTGTTGATTCCAAATTGTTAATTACTTTTTCTAAGAAAATTCATAACAAAAATTTTCACTAATTTTTATCACATCAATCACACACAATATGTCAACACAAAATAAAGGAAAATTTTTATCACAACTCACCATCGAAAGGCATTATAATGTTGATAAACAATTCCAAGGCCATATAGGAAAGCAGTATCCTTCCAATAATCATAACGAAGACTTTTGTACTTTTGATATGCTGACAATGCTATAATAAAATAATAAAAAATTAGATATCAATTCCAATTGGAAATATCAAAAGAAAAAAATTACCTTTTGCAAAATCACCAAGCAACAAGTGAAAATGTCCTAATTTGCAATAAGTTTTTGGGTCAATATCAATTGTGACTTCATCCGGTTCATTATTATTATTACTATTTTCTTCACTTGCAGCAGACGGTTTTGTTTCATCAACTATTGCCTCTTTCTTTTCATCATCCTTCATTTCAACGTCCTCACTTTCTTCTTTCTTTTCTGACTCACTAACATTTTGATCGACTTCCATTGGTGCAGGAGTTGATGTTTTCTCTGGCTGAAGTTGTTCATTTTTAGGCACCGGTTTTATGTGTTCACTAAGAAGTTTTCGAGCTTGTGCCTCTATGAGAATTTGCTCCAAATATTTTATTGCCTAAAAAATTGTGAATATTTTGTTGAATAAGAACAAGAAGAAGCAAAACTTCATGATGGATGATTTTTTTTCACTTCATTTCGAAGCGCACTCACTTTAAGCACCCAAACTTTCTTTTTTGCATTCTCTGGTGCATTTAACTTAAAGAACCCAAATTGGCGGCTAAAAATAAAAGTGTTTATTGTTTCAGAAAGTGGGATAAAGTCTTAAATATGATTAAAATTCACCTATCTAAACTCTGTAAATTGATCAACTCGTATGATGATAAATTTTCATTTTCCTCGTTTTCTAATATCATTTTTATTTATTATCCGTTCACGTTCATATAAATTTTCGATAACTTTATACAATTTTTACACGAAATTCGCGGAAATTCGCTTTGATTTCACTTGAATCAAACAATGTTTTGAATTAATGCTTTTGCATCAATTTATGTATCGCGTCGATGCCTCTTTTTTAGATAGAAGATCTTCGCATCATTTTTTATTAGTTTGAATTTTTCTAGTTGTACGTTAGGTAATTTTATTTCTTTTTCATTAAAAATTTGTTTAAAAAGTTAAAAAAATTTAATTTTTTATTGAAAAAATTTTAAAAATTTAATTTTTAAAACTAAAAAATAAAAAATTTTCAAATTTTTGAAAAATTAGAAAAATAATTTAATTCCAAATTAAAATAATTAAAAATTTGAATTAAATTAATTTAAATATTTAAAAATTTATAAATTAACGTTTTTTAAAAATTTGAAAAAATTTTAATTTCAAAAGTTCGTTGAAAAATAATTCGAAATATTCCAAAATTTTCTAAATAATTTTACATTTTCAATGTTCATGTAATAGGTATTTATTCATTATATCAAAGCTCTCTATCGGAAAGTTCATTACAAAATCTATTAAGACATAACATGCAGAGAGCATCTAAACAATTAAATCAAATTAGCATATTTCGCAGACTCATTCAATATAATATTCTCGATGATGCTTAGAAATTTTCGCTTGTTGCAGTATGCAACAACAAAAGATACGAAAAAAAATCTTTCGTTCTACATGTCAAAAGAAACAGTTCACTTAATTGCCTCACCGACGATCATATGTTATTCAATTGTGAGTATGTGAAGAGATAAATAGAGAACGAACAAAATGCTTGATCGACAGTCAGTATTTCTCTTTCCATTTAGTTTTAATTGTGGTTTCGAGTGAATAAGACGTGTTTTTAGTTGTCGGATATTTTTTTAAGTTATTGTGCCGGCATTCAATTAGCAGAGAGAGCAAATATTTTACTTTAACATTATCAAAGTGTCTCGTTTTAGCACTGTAGATAATGTGCAAGTTGCAATTAAGATTACTTAAATTACTGTTGCTAATTGTGGTGAGTTTTATTTCGTGTAATGAAATAGATAATTTTGCGTAAAAATTGCAATCAATAGTGAGTCAAATATTTTAAAAAGAGATCATAATGTGAAGGTCAATTTAGCGCGTCAAATTTTTTCATATTTCTCAATGCGATTTTTCTCTTCTTATTTAAATGCTGCTGCTTCGATGAATTTTTGTTATTTCTTCAAATTTGCTTTCCTGCAGCTGAATTTGATTTATGTAAATCAATACTACTAAAAATTCACATCGATATATCCGTTCATTTGTTATTTAAAATGATAACATTTTACTAACTTATGAAACGGGATCAAATTTAATAAGATCATTTCTTTGTAGAACTATTTTTTTTCATATTATCGTCACCTTTACCTTTCGCTTGTTTTTATTCATTAATAATGGATGATCTTGAAATTAATGTATAGTACTTTACTTTAAATTTTAAATTACGCTTGTGGTTCCATTTGAAAATATATTATTTCTCCATCTTTATTATTCTTATTCTTATCCAACTCTACTTAATCTGCTTCTAACTCTTTCGCAATTTTTTTCTCTTTTGCGTCCCGCATTCTTTAATTTCACGAAGGTTAAAAATGTTATAATTCAATAAACATGTTCAAAACAACAACATGATACAAAATGTTTAAGTCAAGCCAAAAACAAAACTACGGCTGCTTCTTTTGTTGTTATATATATGTTGGATAATATTTTTAGCACTTCTACTCATTAAATCATTCTTTTTTTGCTGATTAAGCAAAATGTCATTTTAAATTGCTTCCACATTCAATACAATGAAAGAATTAAGATATTTTGCAATATTTATCAATTAATTTAAATCATTTCGCTATAGAATGATTCTAAATATTTTTATTAAATTTTAATTTAAGCCGCACGTCATAACTTATTTTGTTTTGATTTTAAATTCTTACTAATCCATAAATATGAGTAAAATTGTTGATACATGATGCTCATTTATGTCTATTATTTCACTTATATTTGTCATCAACAAAGAATCGTATTATGTCTGTATCTATCCACATAAATTCATCATGCATGATGATAATTAAATAATTTAACTTTTAATCTAAAAGTTCAACAGATTTCATGAAACATTTTATTTAAATTGAATAATTTCTTGCTTATTCAATGAATCACGCAATGATTTCTCACACATGTTGATATGTAATTACTATTAGAAATTATTGATAAATTTTATTATTCATATCTATTACTATTTTTTAATAACAAGAACTATTAGTATTTAAATATAGATAAATTTTTATCTAATCTTTATTTGCAAATTGTAGGTAAACAAATAATAATCAAGACTAGCTTGAGAACGCCAAAAAGTCTGAAATGATTTTAATTCTAAAAGTTCCTGATTTTAATAAAAAGAATTTAAAAAATTAAAAAAATGTAAGATTGGGACACTAAAATTTTTAATTATGTTCCATCATTGTAAAAATTTTTCTAGGAAATTTGAAGATCATTACAGAAATCTGCAAATGTTCCAGTAATTTTTTAATAATTTATCTAATTGACATTCAAGACATATAAATTTTTAATATTAATAAATCATATCGTGATTTCATCAAAATGATTTTTAACTCTACCTCTATAGTTATTGTCATCAATTACCCTATGACATTGTTATGAATGTCGTGCAACTTTCAATTAAATCATTCATATAAATTTAATTTTTTGAGCTTCTGGTAATTTTTTATCGTTTTCATTTTCTAGACAACATTGCTTGGTCAAAGGTTAGTGAAATGTGATGTGAAGCAAAGTAATAGTTGTGTGTGGTATGGAATTTGTGATCGAGTTAAGGAGTACAATTCAGTGAAAATTAAAAATTGTGCTTATGATGGTCCACCTAAAAAATTAGATTCAAATGGAGTTTTTGCATTGAATGAATGGTGCTCACATTTACGAGAGGATGACGATGATGTTTACACTTGTTGTGATAATGAACAGGTAAAAAAAATACTTTGACCACAAAATAAAATTTATCAGCAACAAATAAAGTTTATTGATCAATATCTCAAAATTTATTTATCTTTATCTTTATTAGCTTTATGCACTAAACGAAAACATCAAACAAGCTTCAAATCTTCTAAATCGTTGCCCAGCTTGCATGAAAAATTTTGCAAAACATATTTGTGATTATATTTGTAGCCCACGTCATGGTGAATTCATTAATGTTTTAAAGAAAAAACAAAGCATATCAAAACGTAAGTTAAATTAATTCAACAAAATCTAGTTTTTCATTCATTTTATCTTTCATAGCAAATAAAGAATATATCGATGAAATTGATTTGTTTGTTACTGAAGATTATTTAAATGGAACTTATGATTCTTGTAAAAATGTTTTAATGCCATCGACTGGTCAAAAAGTGATGGATATGATGTGTGGTGGTTTTCCTGCATCAAAATGTTCACCAATGAGATGGTTTCAACATATGGGTGATGTGAATGTCGCACAAATTCCATTTCAAATCAATTATATTCCACAAAAATCATTGATGACTTCTGACAATAAATTTAAACCAATGAATCCAAAAATTATTCCATGCAATGAAAGTTTTAATGTAAGTTTACATTTGTCAAAAAGTAATCTGCAAAGATTTTCAATTCTAAGATTTTTCGCATTTTTATTTATTTCTACTTCTTGGTCAGGGAACAGGACCGTTATAATTCTTAATTTGAATGGCGCGCATTTTTCTTTATCCTAAAAAGACGTTACAAATTTCGTTCCAAAAGTTTTAATTTCTTTGAAAATGACAAATTTTGTTTAAATACTTGTTAAATTCAATAGTAATTACTCAATGATGATTCATTATGGTGTTGTAATCAAGTTTTAAATCGTAATTATCATTAAAACTTTAAAACTAAAAAATTTTTTTAGAAGAATTTTTGTTTCTTTGGATTGAAACGCGCTCATTCAATTTGAATTTGAAAAAATTAACTGCCAAATTTTTGTATCCGGTTCCCTTGACTTTTTGGATAAAATTTTTAGTTAATTTCATAACTCTAATTTTTATTTTTTATTTCTAACAGAATGATCCACCATGTTCATGCGTCGATTGTATTTCATCATGTCCAATAGCACAGGAAGTAAAAAAGAATTCTGAAAACTTTAAAATTCTCAACTATGACGGCTATATTTTCATAATTATGCTCATATTCTTCATTGGCAGTTTAATGTTTACGGTGTTTGCAAACAGAAAAGTTCCGAGTAAAGAAATGAATCACATAAAGAACAAGAATTTTGAATTGAGTATGTCAGAACAATATGCTCAAAAAGTTGAAAAGTTTTTACAGGAAATATTTACTAATTGGGGAAAATTTTGTGCAACTCATCCATTGAAAGTTATTTTTATAAGTAAGTTAAGAAATTAATTAAAAATTTTAAAATTTTGTTAATTTTAATTTTTTCCAAAAAAGGTTTGTTATTAGTCGCATGTTTTGCTTATGGAACACGATTTTCACAAGTAACTGTCGATCCAATTGAATTATGGGCTTCATCAACTTCTCAATCACGCATTCAAAAAGATTTTTTTGATTCAAAATTTGATCCATTTTATCGAGTTGAGCAAGTAATCATTACAGCCAAAGGTTATCAGGATATCATTCACAATACATCAAATGGGGTCATTAATTTTGGACCAGCTTTTAACAAAGAATTTCTTTTAAAAGTGCTAGAAATTCAACAATCAATTGAAAATATTGACAATGGAGTTTTAAAGGACATTTGTTTTGCACCATTAAGATCTGCAAATTTACCAAAAGATGAATATGAAGTGACTGATTGCCTTGTACAGAGTATTTGGGGCTATTTCCAAAATAGAAAAAAAGAAATTACCGATCCAAAAAGGAATAATAGAAAAGACAAAAATAATTTCACTGTTAATTACCTCGATACACTTTATAATTGCTTTCAAAATCCTTTTGATACGACTTGTTTTGCAACATACAAAGGTCCAATTGATCCAGCAGTCGCACTTGGTGGTTTCAATGAAAATAATGATACAATGCCAAAAAATCCAAAATATGAGCGTGCAAGTTCAGTGATTCTTACTTTCTTATTAAATAACTATAATGATGATTTAAAGGTCAAAGCTGCAAAAGAGTGGGAAGAGAAATTTGTCAAATTAATGCAAAACTACACAAGAAATGAAAATAATTCAATGATTGATATCGCATTTATATCAGAACGATCAATTGAAGATGAACTTGATCGTGGTTCTAAATCAGACATTTCGACTATTATTATGTCATATTTAATAATGTTTGTCTATATTGCTGTTGCATTAGGACATGTCAATGGCTTAAGTCGATTAATGATTGACAGTAAAATCACACTTGGTGTTGGGGGTGTTGTAATTGTCCTTGCATCGGTTGCAGCATCAAGTGGATTCTTTGGATATTGTGGAGTGTCAGCAACTTTGATAATTTTTGAAGTTGTTCCATTTTTAGTACTTGCTGTTGGTGTCGACAATATTTTTATTCTTGTACAAACACATCAGCGTGAATCAAGAGAAATTTCTGAAACAAATGCTGAACATATTGGAAGAATTCTTGGAAAAGTTGGACCTTCAATTTTACTGACATCACTCAGTGAATGTACTTGTTTTTTTCTAGGTGCATTAACTGATATGCCAGCTGTAAAAGCTTTTGCTTTGTATGCCGGAATGGCTTTATTATTTGATTTCCTATTACAAATTTCTTGCTTCGTGAGTCTTTTGGCTTTAGACACAGCACGACAAAATGAAAATCGATGGGATATTTTTTGCATTATTCGCGGTCCAAAGAAATCAGCTCAAATTCAAGGCAATAATGAAAGTGTTTTGTACAAATTCTTTAAATTTTTCTATGTTCCTTTATTAATGAAAAAGCCAGTAAGAATTGCAGTGATAATTGTATTTTTTGGATGGCTCTGCTCAAGCATAGCTGTGATTTCAAAAGTTGAAGTTGGACTCGATCAAGAATTGTCAATGCCTAAAGATTCTTTTGTGTACAAATATTTCCAACATTTAAAGAAATATTTATCAATTGGACCACCAGTTTATTTCATTCTTAAAGGTGACCTTAATATGTCAAATACTCAAATTCAAAATATGATCTGTGGTGGAATAAATTGCAATTTTGACAGTCTTTCAACACAAATATATTTGGCGTCGCAAGTACCTGGAAATACTTATATTGCAAGACCTGCAAGCAGTTGGCTTGATGATTATTTTGATTGGTCACAATTACAAACATGTTGTAAACGTAAGTAATTTTAATAGTCGTAACAAATGTTTTGTTTTGAGTGCAGTAAAAACAAACAAGAATTATTATCAATTTTTTATTATTGGTTTTTCATTCTATTAGAAAATCATGACTTATTTTTAAAGTCCAGTTATAAAATTTTATTGCAATTGTGTAGTTATTAAAACTTTTTATTTTCATCTATATTTAGAACAAGACTCAACTAAAGAATTTTGTCCACATTCAGAAGAATTTGATTGTCATACTTGTAACATTGTAAAGAATGAATTCAATCGACCAGTTGATAGCAATTTTTCATATTTCATCAACTTCTTCCTACAAGATAATCCAGATGAAGATTGTGCAAAAGGTGGACATGCAGCATATAGCAAAGCTGTTGAAATTCTTAAGAATAATAAAATTGGTGCAAGTTACTTTATGAGTTACCATACAATATTAAAAACTTCTCAGGATTATTATGAAGCTCTTCGATCAGCAAGAGAAATTTCACAAAATATCACTAAAACAATGAGAAGTAAATTACAAGAAATTGGTCAACCAGATAATGTGGAAGTTTTTCCATATTCAGTTTTTTATGTATTTTATGAACAATATTTGACAATGTATCCTGACACAATTCGAAGTTTAGGAATTTCACTTCTAGCAATTTTTATCGTCACTTTTCTGCTCATGGGCTTTGATTTTCGACTTTCATCAGTTGTCACATTAACAATTGCTATGATTGTTATCAACATTGGAGGATTAATGTATTTTTGGAATATTTCATTAAATGCTGTCTCTTTAGTCAATCTTGTGATGGCTGTTGGAATTTCTGTTGAATTTTGTTCACATCTTGTGCACAGTTTTAGAGTTTCAACAAAGCATACACATTTGGAAAGAGCTGAAGATTCTTTGATAAAAATGGGAAGTTCAATTTTCTCAGGAATAACTTTGACTAAATTTGGTGGAATTTTTATTCTTGGCTTCGCACAAAGTCAAATTTTCCAAGTTTTTTACTTTAGAATGTATTTGGGAATTGTGCTGTATGGAGCAGCACATGGTTTGGTTTTCTTACCTGTTTTACTTACTTTTATTGGTAAGTTTAAAAATTTCCATCTTTTTAAATTTTCTATAGCAAATTTTTGTAGGTGGTCGCAGAAAATTAAATGACGAAAATATAGAAGATCCAGTTGAAACACCTTTAAAAGATATGAATGAAATTGCAATAGATGAATCAAAATAATTTTGAACTGAATATGAATTTATATTTCAAAAAAGACTTATTAACATTGACAATTCCTATTTATAAGTTAGTGATGCCATATTCCTTAGATTGTTAGCTTTTTTATAGAACTTTATTTTGTAGTTGAATTATGATATTAGATAGAATGTTAATAAATGTTTTTTATAAAAAAATTTGATACTTTTTCCTTTGTAGAAAATTTAAAGATGAATATGAAAACTTTGATTGCAATTCTTTAGTTTAAAATTGACGCAAAAAATAAAATGATTGTCAAAAAGAATTAGTACAACTTGACTTTTTTTATATTACTTGACTTAAATGTAAGTCAAGTAAGTTTGTATTACGTTTTTATCTTATATTGTTACATTGTAGCAGGCATAAATCATGCAATTAATTTAAGAATTAATTGAAAAATAATATTTAAGTGATATACTTCATTTATACCTGTTATATACCAGTGAAATCGTCCACTGAGTTCTCTGGTGCCTTAAACTTATGCAACCAATATTTTTTTTGTGTGTAAGCTCTCAAAAGAAAACGATTTTTTGAATTGAATTATTGAATTAATTAAACAATATTTCAATTTATTATAAAACTAGATTTAACTTGATTACCTAATTCATCAAATCTGTAGTAAAGTTTTGGAAAAACTTTTATTTTTTCTTAAAATTTATTTTTGTACAAACATTTTTTTCACAATTTGTCTTATGAAAAATTACTGTAATTATAATTATTTAGATTTGTCCAAAAATATACATAGAGAAAAATATTTTATAACTAGCATAAATTTTTAGAGATTTGTCCCTATAATTTATAAGTGTTATAAATTTTTTTATGATAGTTATATAAAAAAATTACTGTTATAAAATTTAACTGTCATAATTTTTTTAAGACTAATAAATTTAGCTTCATATGGAAAAATCTCAAAAACTTTACGCGAGTTATAAAATGTTTTTCTCCGTGTACACTTTATTATACACAAAAAGAAAAAAAAATATTAAAAATAAAGCTTTAAGCTGGAGTGTTTAATTCTAAGAAATTTTAATTTATCTATGATTTTCAGATTCAATCAAAGTGTTGTAATTTTTGTAAAAGGTTTTAGCTTAGATGCTTAATAACTGAGTTTTAAAATTAGTTAAATATTTATGCAAAATTTAAAATAAAATTTTTGATGAATAATCTAAGCTCAAATTATTTTTGTTACTGGTAATTTCTAAAAGTATTCTGATCTTTTTAGGAGAAATTTTTATGCCAAGCTACAAAATTTTCCATCGGTGTTGTCAAGAAAGTGTCTCAAAATTGTTAGTAAACAAGAGTCTCACAATTACATTTCATATTTTTTTTATTCTCTCCTTATCTATTGAAAATATACAATACATTTCAAATTGTCTCTCTCAGTACTTTATAAACTTCTGTACAGTTCAGAGTACACGACAAAAAATTACTGTAATGAACAAATTAGCAAATTATATTGCATATTTTAATCCTATTTTTTTCTACTACACTATAATTTACATTGTAACAAAAATTATTGAAAGAATATACGAGACTCAAAATTTTTATTCAACACTATGGAATAAAATTATGGATAAGTTTGGAGATAATGAAGCTTTATACATCATTTGGGGTATAAATTTCTTAACATTTGGAATATATTGGATATTAGGAGGATTTTTTTATGTTATGGAAACTTTCAATAAACCAAAAACTTTAGAATTGTATAAAATTCAACCAAACAAAAGTGAAATTAAAAAGGGAAATAACTTCAGTAAAGTACGTAAAAGAATATTTATCGAACAAAAACCAAAAAAGCTTTATAATTTCAGGTAATCCAAGTTGTTATCAGAAATCAAGTTATCTCATTATTGCTATTAATATTCGTCTACTATCAAGGTTCAAATTTTCTTAAAATTCGAGTTACTCGAGATGTACCAAGTTTTGCGGTTACAATGCGTGATATGTTAGTTTGTTTCTTCTGCCAAGAAACATTCTTTTATTATTCACATCGATTATTACACACAAAATATTTTTATCGATGGCATAAACAACATCATGAATATTCTACACCTGTCTGTATTACTGCAATTTATTGTGGAGTTTTCGAGCATATTTTTAGTAATTTATTCCCAGTTGTGATTGGATTAAGATTTATGGAAGCTCACATAACGACTGCTTATTTATGGTTGACTATTGTTTTAGTAACGACTTTAAACGACCATTCAGGCCATCATCTACCGTTTCTACACAGCTCTGAACTACATGATTATCATCATTTAAAGTAAATACTTTATGATACGTCATTTTTTTCAATTTTTAATAATTTTTTTCCCGGCAGATTCAATGTAAACTTTTCTGTTTACGGATTTCTTGATAAACTTCACAACACATATGGGCATTTTGAAAAATCAAAACAATTCGAACGTCATCGAACTCTTTTTTCTCTTAGTCCGATTGAGAAATAAGAGGGATTTCTTTCTATGCTCTAAAAATTTCTTATCAATATATTTGAGAATAAATTATGTAAAAAAATTATTTATGTTGCAGATTGGAATACTTAAGCGCATTTTTCATAAATTATTTTTTTACTTTAAAAAAGTTTAATTTCAAAGTGATTATTGAATTTAAAAATTAATTAACTAAATTAAATTAATTTGGATTTTTATTAAAATCAAGTTTAATAGGTCAAGTGATAATGTCAAATTTTAGTCAAGTCACCTAGAAGTAACTTGATCAAGTAAGTTAAAAATCAAGTGATAATAAAAGTCAAGTTACATAGTAGTCAAGTTTATAAGTCAAGTAATTTGTAATCAAGTTGTATATAACCAATCAATTTGAGTTTTTAATTAATTCTTTTAATAGGAATGCAAAGAAACATATTATTTAGCTCAAAATGATATATCATATGATTCATAGAATTAAAAAATTTTTTAATAAGAATATTTTTCATTTAAATTGAAACACAAAAAGATTTCCCATAATTTGTTTTTATTTCAACTGAAAAGTCAAAGTGAATGTACAAATTTCAATTTTATAGCAAACAATTCTTTTCGTTGACAACCGATTTTCTTTCCTTATTTCATTTCATCATCAAATATTCAAAAGATGACACATAAAAATTTTAATTTTGATTTTGAATTAAATCCTTTATTTTTGTGGTTAGTTGTGATCAAAATATTAACAGGGTAATAGTAAAATATATAAATTATTTTTTAAATAAATAAAATTATTATTTTAATTGCTCTCTAATATCAGAATTTTTGAATATTATACCGGAAAAAACTACATTTGGACAAGTCTATGGAACAATTTCATTGACCTTTTAGGTAAAAACAAAGCTGAGATTGTTTATTAAAATAAACTAATTTCAACTTGTTTAATCAGGAAATTTTTAAATTTAAAACATTTTAACTAAAAATACCTTATCATAAATGAAAATAACAAGATACAAACAAAATTTTTAAGAACTAATCAAAAATAACTTGGAAATACCAGAAATATTTAAAATATATTTATAAACTAGATTTAACTGAATTTCTTTGATTTGATTAACTTTTTTAAGAATTAATCTAATGTTGCAAAAAAATAATTAAATTTATTTTTCTTTCAATAGGCAAAGATGATTTTAACTTTAAATTTAAATACACGGTGATTTTTACAAACATTTTATATTTCGGCATTGGAACACTTTACATTTTAATGGACATCACAAATAAACCAAAATTTATACAAAATTACAAAACTCAACCAGAACAGCATCAATCACTTGATATAAGGAAATTTCTGCCTGCGTTGATGCTCGTCATTTTTAATCAATTTATACTTAATAAAATAGCTATTTATCTGGTTTATAAATCAGGAAAATATGCTATGATAGCTGATATCCGAGCAACAGATGGTTTTTGTGTATTATTTACAAACCTCTTGTTATTTCAAATCTCTTACGAAGTTGTGTTTTATTATTCTCATCGATTGCTTCATCACAAAAGCATTTATCAATACATTCATAAGATTCATCATCAATGGCAAGGTAAATTAAAGTTTTAATCTAAAACTATTTTTTTAATTTTTTAACTTTTAGCTCCAGTTGCATTAATGGCAGTATATTGTCATCCAATTGAACATATTGTCAGTAATATTCTTCCAATTATCATTGGCAACTTTCTTTTTCGATATTCTCTTGCAACAAGCTGGCTGATTTATGGAATGACGATTATAACAACTCTTGGTGATCACTCAGGATATCATTTGCCATTTCTTCACAGTCCTCAGTTTCATGAATATCATCACGCTCGTGAAACTGAAAATTTCGGTCAAAATGGATTGTTTGACAAAATACATGGCACAAGTAGAAAATTTGAAAATTCATTCCAAGGACTTAAGCATCATACATTGTGGTCTTTAAATTCTTCAACTGGAATATTTTCAAAAGCTAAAAATAGAGAAATAAATTAAAGGTTTTAATAAATGATAATAAAAAGTAAAAATAATGATAAAGTTTTATTGTTTTCATTGTGATAGGTAAAAATAAATAAAAAACTATTAGTTTAATTTTATGCTTTTATGGAAGTGTTTATCATATTAAATAGCAAAATTTAAAGTCATATTTAATGGAATAAATCACCGTTAAATATCATAATTAGTTTTTTTAATAAAACGATAGTGAAAGTTTTTTTTTAAATACAAAAACTTTTTAATGACCTCAATAAAAAGTATTTTTAGGTAACCACACATATATAGATTCTTTTAGTATTCTCTTTTCTCTTTAAAAAATAAAATGTAAACATTTTTTCTCTCTCAAAAAACTTATCAAAATATTCCAAAAAATTCTTTTCAATAACTTTGTTTTGTTTGCTTTATTTTGTTTTACCAACAAATATTCAAAACTGAAGATGGCACATAAAAAATTTAAAAATTATATTCTTGTTTTTAATTTAAATTCTTTATTTTTGTGGTTACAGAATTGTTGAACAATTTACTTTATAGTCGTTGAAATCATCAAGTGAAATATTCCCAAATAATTTAAATATAAGAAGTGGAAATTAAAAATGAACTTTGAATTCATTCACGCGCTAAATAAAAATTATTCTGTCAAAATTTTACCGTTATCAGTTCTTGGTCATTCCCGTCTTATTTACTTTTAAACTTATTCTCTCGCAAATGAGCGGCAAAAGAAAAAAATTGTCATTCAGTGTGTGACTTACAGTGTGTGAACATGACAGCAAGAATAAAAAAATCATTTTCTGATCTTGATGTGAATCCTTTACTTTATTGGTTAACTTTGACTTATTTAATTACACGGTGAGTATTTTTTACTAAGTCAAGTGTTTTAATGCCGTGAAATTTTACGTTTTTTATTAAAAATATGTAAACAATCAATGACCTTGACTAAGTTAAAAAGAAGTTTGTTTTGAATGAATCATATGCAAATGATTTTATTGAATGAAATTTTTACTCATCAGTTATTTCATTTATTATTTACAGAACAATCGAAAAGTTCACAGGAACATCAGAATTTTGGAGCAGTTTTTGGAATGGAATTATCGATTTTTTTGGTATGTTTACACAAAAGCTATGTGAAGGTCATAAATGATTTAGCAAAGCTTTTTGTGTCTTAAATCAAAAATAGCTTTGTCGTTAATTCATTCTTTAATGATAAGACAAAAGAAATAGAATTTACTGATAAATTTTTTTGTTTTGATTTTTATCATCATTAGGTGAAGATGACTTCAATTTTAAATTTTTATATACGATGATTTACCTGAATATTATTTACTTTGGATTTGGATTTCTTTATGTAATAATGGACATCACAAATAAACCAAAGTTTATGCAAAAATACAAAACTCAACCTGAACAACATCAACCACTTGACATGAATAAATTTTTACCAGCCTTGATGGTTGTTATTTTCAATCAATTTATACTAAGTGGAATTGCAATTTATTGGACCTACAGATCAGGCGATTGGATGCTGTCAACCAATATTAGAGAGACTCCGACCTTCACAAGGTTAATTGCTGAAATTTTTGGCTTTGGTTTAACCTATGAATTTGTTTTTTATTATTCACATCGGTTGCTTCATCACAAGAGTATTTATCAATACATTCACAAAGTATGATTCATTTCTAAGCTTAAAATTTGTAAAATTTATTAAAATTTTGATATTTAAATTTCAGGTTCATCATAAATGGCAAGGTAAAAATGCAAAAATTGATATTAATCATTTGAATACCTTTATTATATTTTTCAGCGCCTGTGGCTTTAATGGCAGCATATTGTCACCCTATAGAACATATCGTCAGTAATCTTCTTCCATTTATTATCAGTAATCTTCTCTTTCGTCATACATTAGCCACAACATGGGTCATTTACGCTGTAGCGATTATTTCGACTCTTGGTGACCACTCAGGATATCATTTGCCATTTCTTCATAGTCCACAATTTCATGATTACCATCACTTGAAATTTTTTGAAAATTTTGGATCAAATGGATTTATTGACAAATTTCATGGCACAAACAAGAAATTTGAAGAATCAATTCAAGGATTAAGACATAGAACTTTGTGGTCTTTAAAATCATCAAATGAATTATTTCCAGATGATAAAGTTACTGAGAAAGAAAATTAAATACAATGTTGTAAATGATGCTAATATGTAAACATACGACTGAAAATAAAATTATATTGAGCATTTCTCTTATTTTTTGTTGTTTTTCTCTCTGTTTATAAAATTCGACCGCGTGGCCTCGAGATAAGGCGCTCTCTCAGGAAATCTTTAAATAAATAATAACAATAAGTCACATGTGTTTCTATTAAAAAAGCTAAAATACACACGTCAATAAAAAAGTTAATGTTGACCTTGACATTAACACAATTCAAACTAACACATTTGAACTGGTTCAATAATTAAAAAAAATTGATGTTGATTCATTCGAAAAAAAAGGTCAAAAGTTTTTTCTTAAATATAGAGTTTGCCACTAGATTCATGCAAGCGTTTTTTTTATCAAGTTGACTAACAAAAAAATTGTCTTTTATTCATTAAAAATTAGGGTTCGGCACTTGATGCATGTAGTCAAGTACATGCGCATGTAATTTTGCAAATTGCATGCAAGCTAATTTACTTGAAAATGTCTCTAATTGATTCAGTTTAAATTAAGTTCGGTAAAAAACTATGTAAACTTAAAAATCATTGACTTTCATATAAATTTGACAAAATATTGACTACATTTAATAAAATTCAAATGAATTAGAGACATTTTCAAATAAATTAACTTGCATGCAACTTGAAAAATTACATGCGCATGTACTTGACTACATGCATCAAGTGCCGAACCCTATAATTTACTATGTACTTCTAATGAATTAACTTCAATCTGAATAAATTAAAAACAATTTTTTGTAAGTCAACTTGACAAAAAATATGCGCATATCAAGTAAAATATTCATGCAAGTCCGAACCCTATTGAGAACAATTAACCGTTAAATTTTTGAATTAATTTTCTATGAAATTTTGACAAATTGAAATTCCTAAAATATAAGTGGCTCTTGTATTCGAGGGAAGATGGTTATAAAAATCATACATCGCAAATACTTACAACATTACAAACTATTCAATTATTCACCAACACATGGTTGAAAACATTAAACAGAAAAAAACAAAGGCTATAAAAATAACAGTATAACACTTGCAATCGAAATAGAAAGATCCAATTATAGAATGAAAATAAATTTTTAGTAAACATGTCTCTAGCCGTGCCTAAAACTAATTAGAAAGATTAAAGCTTAATTTTTCAAGATTTGTTTAATTTTTGCATTGTGTTTAAAATTTTTAAGAAGATTAACTAAAGGAGCAAAAGTCACGACAGCTAACTAGGAATGAAACTTTCACTTGCGGCTACAAAAATATGATACAATCAAAAAACGTGTTTAAAAATAAACTTTATTATTAAAGTGCTCAAAAGAAACAAAAAAAAATGAGAAAAAATTATTCAAGTACTCTCAGTGCTCTCACTTAAATTCAGACAATCATAAGTACCACAACTAAGCTGTGATTATTTCTGTTTTTACTTTTCCATTATCGCATTAATACATGAGCTCAAATGATAAGACAAAAAATTTGACAAGGAAATTGTTTTTTTTTTAAAATTAAATTTAGTAAGTGAAGTGTAATTAAAGTGAACAAACATGGAAGCAAAAAAGCGACCGTATTTTCTCGATATTAATCCATTCATGTTATGGGTTGCTGTTATTTATGGATTCACAAGGTAAGTTGAATAAAGGTCTTTTGCAAATTAAAATTAATTTTATTGTTTTTCTAGAATTATTGAAATCTTGACAGGTAGCGAGAATTTTTGGAGTAACTTTTGGAATAGAATTGTTGATCTTTGCGGTAAGTTCTTTTGATTGATTGTTTGAATACATAGCTAAAGTAAATAAAAATTTTTTATTAAAAGATGACGAATATTATTTCAAAGTCATTCTCACAATGGCGTACACAACAATTCTCTATTGGGGTGTCGGAATGTTATTCATTATTATGGACATTACAAATCCAAAGTTTATCCAAAAGTACAAAACACAACCTGAAGCCCATCTTCCACTTGACATGAAGAAATTTTTACCTGCATGTCGTGTTGTGCTTTTCAATCAATTTGTATTAAATGTTTTAGTTTCACATGTTTTGACTATAATTGAAAAAAACTTGGAACGTCCTGGACTTCGAACAACACCA
Source organism: Polypedilum vanderplanki (assembly GCA_018290095.1). NCBI lineage: Eukaryota > Metazoa > Arthropoda > Insecta > Diptera > Chironomidae > Polypedilum > Polypedilum vanderplanki. The sequence continues at coordinate 27,099,604 of CM031379.1, read as the reverse complement.
ACTTTCTATCAGTTGATGGTAGATTTATTTTTATATCAATTCATTTATGAATTTGCATTCTTCTATACACATCGTTTGCTACACACGAAATATCTTTACAAAAAAATTCACAAAATTCATCATCAATGGCAAGCGCCAGTTTCGATAATGGCAACTTATGCACATCCAATTGAACACATTTTTAGTAATCTTTTTCCTGTATTTCTTGGAATAGGTTTATTAAAATCGCCAATGTCAACAGGATGGGTTATAATGTCTTTGACAACTATTGGAACACTTGGAGATCATTCAGGTATGAAAAAATATTAATTGATCTTAATTTACTTTATTTTATTTTTTAATTTTTCAGGCTATCATCTTCCATACTTTCATAGTCCACAATTTCATGATTGGCATCACTTGAAATTTAATGAATGTTATGGTGCTATGGGACTTTTAGATAAATTTCATGGATGTTGTGAAAATTTTGAAAAAACTGTACAATATTTAAGGCATCGAACTTTATTTACATTTAAGTCAGCTAGTGAACTGTATCCCGATGAACCAAAGAAGAAAGAATAAATTAAAAACTGGTTATAATAAAATTTTCCTCAAAAAAATCCACATGCTTCACATTAAATATATATGAATATCTAGAATATTGAAGTGACGCTTTTTTTCATAAAAACTACGTTTGATTCTGCACATGCCTTAAAATTTGCATAAATATCCAGAATGTTTTTGAAAAAAATTTAAATTTTATTTAAATTTGATCAATCTTGTAGCAAGTTTCATTCAATGAGTAATTTATTTTTATTATTAATAATGAAATTACTAGACGAGGCAATTAATCATCAACAACAGTTTTAATAGCATTTACAAACCATTCTAAATTAAATAATTAAATACTTTCGATTTCGATATAAATATTATTAATGTTTATTCAAGAAAAAACAGAATTCTCGTGTACTAATTTGTATTTCTTCTTTTTTCGTAATCCCAAACACGGTTTTTCTTTTTCATCAGATCAACATACTCTTGGGTGCTTAAAAAATGTTATTTTTTGTGAGAACTTGAATCATTCGTGAGTTTGATATTGTCGCGAGAGGATGGATCTTAAAAATAGTCTTACAAGTTTTGATATTTTTCATCCATTGACATATTATATTCCAATTATATATTTTATAACAAGGTTTTTAGAACTAAATCAATTTTAGAATTCATTCATTAAATTTTTAATCAATTTTACAGAGTTTTGGAAAATTTTACAAACACAAGTAATTTTTGGACAAAAGTTTGGAATAAAATTGTCGATATTAACGGTAAACAACTTTTCTTTAGAAAAAACAAAGTTTATTCACATTCGACATACTATTAAACTAAACTACCTAGTTTGTGACATTGACAAGTTTTATCTTTATTTTTTTTTATATTTTATGCAGATGACGACTACACTTTTAAACTATATGGCACAATTATTTATACCAGTTTAATTTATTGGATTGTTGGTTTGTTATATTTTTCAATGGACGTAACACAGAAACCAAAATCTTTTCGTAAATATAAGACACAACCTGATGCAAATGAACCTCTTGATTATAAGAAAATTTTGTTGGCTTTACCTCTTGTACTTTTCAACCAACTTATACTTAATCCCATAGTAACATGTATTTTTGTGACAATTGGAAGGAAAACTTTATCAAGTGCTCATATTCGCTACACAACAAGTTTTCAACAATTGATGATCGATATTATCGTGTATCAATTAATTTATGAAGCATGCTTTTATTATGCTCATCGATTATTTCACCATAAATATTTCTATGCAAAAATTCACAAAGTTCATCATAAATTTACAGGTAAGTTTATTAAAAATTGAATAAAATTTTCATAAGATTGATAAATTTCAAATTTTTTTCTTTTCAGCACCCGTCTCTCTAATGGCAACCTATGCTCATCCAATTGAACATATTTTTGCAAATATGCTTCCAATTGTCATTCCGATTTCATTACTAAAATTACCAATTTCAACTAGTTGGATAGTTATGACATTGACAACAATCGCAACACTTGGAGATCATTCAGGTACGAAGTTATTTGATTTTTCTTAATTTATTTATGATTTTTGATCTTTAATTTTTATTTATATAGGATATCACTTACCTTTTCTACACAGTCCTCAATTTCACGACTGGCATCACGCAAAATTTAGTGAATGTTATGGAGCAATGGGAATTTTAGATAAATTTCATGGGACGTCTAAAAATTTCGAGAAAGCCATCAACTCCATAAGACATAGAACTATTTTTTCAATGAAATCAGTAGTGGAATTATATCCAGACGATTTAATAGAAAAATCAAATATTGAAGCAAAAAATAGTGAAAATAAGAAAATTCAATAAGTCTAGTTTTGTAAAAAAATATTATAGAATAATTTAAGATAAATAAAATATTATTGTTTAGAAGATGTAAAAACATTAAATTCCGCATTTTAATTTAAAGATGCGACAGACACGTGCAAGCAATAAAAACTTAACTGGAAACAAGCGCATCACCAATGAAGAAAGTGACTATAATTTTTGTGTGATAGTTTCCAAGTGGTATTAAACAGGTTTTTATGCTTATTTAAAAATGTTTGTTTTATTAACGAAACTTTTGAATATTTTATTTATAATTCTGTGTAAAATATTTTTATCAACGAATTATTTTAATCTTCCTTCTTATCGGGATATCTTTCGCGTGCTGATTGCGTAGAGAAAAGAACACGATGTCTTGACCCTTGGACTGTTTTTCTAAATAAAGCATCTGTGTTGTGAAGTCTGTCCAATAATCCAATTTTTCCATAGCATTCAACAAATCTAGTTTAAATTTTAAGTTCCATTAAATATTGAAAAATTCAAAATTTTTTAGGATTCGAACTTGCATGCAACTTGCAAAAATACATGCGCATGTACTTGACTACATGCATGCAAGTCCAAACCCTAATAAATAAATTAATTTTTACTTCAAGTGATGAAAATCGTGAAATTCAGAAATGTGAAGAAACGGAAAATGATAACCAGAATGATTATTTAAAGTTGTCATTTGTGCAAGTGTGTACCAAATCCAAGCCACACTCAAGTGACTTTTTGCTAAAAGTGGTCCAAGAGCAACTGGAAGAGCATTGCTGCAAAGATGCTCTAGTGGATGTGCATACTAAGAGAAAAAATTAAAAATAAATAAATTTTCAATGTCAAAAGAATGTTCATACAGTTGCTGAAATGGCAATTGGTGCTGTAAGTTCGTGATGTTGTTTGTGAATCCATTTGTAAAGAAATTTTGTATGAACTAAACGATGACTATAATAAAAACCAATTTCATCAACAATTATGCATATTGCTAAGTCGACAATAACTCGATCAAAACTTGGAACATCTTTTAGTGATTCATTAAGTCCTTTAGATTTTTTCAATAAATATCCAATGTAACTTAAAGGCACACTAATGAAAAGTTGATTGAATAAAACAACTTTAGCTACTTTCATAAGCAAGTTTTTATCCAATGGCTCATTTGTTTGCTCTTGTATTTTATATTTTCTCAAAAAATTTGGCTTAAGTGTGATGTCAAAGATAATATAAATTCCACCGAAAATCCAGTAAGTGAGAAAAACTGAATAAATACATGTACCTAAAAAGTACATATTGAATAGATCGTCACCTGTTGAAAAATTCCCATAATAATACGTTGTTTTGTTTTCAATGTATCAAAAAATTGGTTTTTACCAAAAACATCGACAATCTTATGCCATAATGTTGTCCAAAGATGTTTTTTGTTTGCAAAATATTCGTAGAAGCTAAAAAAGTCATTTTTAAAAATAAATACCTGATAAGAAACTTTCACATTCTCACCGCGTTGTGCCATATACAATGAAAACTAAGAAAAATAACGGATTTAAAGTTAACTTCTTATCGGACTTCATTTTGATAACATTGCTTTAAAATTTTTCGCGTTTGAATCAACAAGTGGTTGCAATGAAATTTTTCATTCAATCCACAGGAAGTTTTTATTTTTGTTAATTTCAAAAAAAAAATCTTTTTGAATTATCACAAAAAAATGTTTTGAACTTTGGAAGATTGATAAAAAAAAAGATTTTTAATCTTTTTCAAGGTTAATATTCAAACTGATTGCTTGTTTTATGATTTCACAATTATTTAAATTATTGATTTAAACAAATTCAAACTTTATAAATGATAGAAAAAAAACTATTTAATGACATTCTTAAGTAAGTTCACATACAATCATGAAAATACAAAATAAACTGTTTCAAATAAATCACAAACTTGAAAACCTTACAATATTATGTGGTTGCTTCAAAACAGATGTTTTTCTGTTGTAACATGAAAATGAAGTACGCTTGAAATTTTTATTTTCGAAAAATAAAAAATTTGAATTTTTACAGTTTTTCCTAGTTTTTCACTATTTATGTTTATTGAAATGTTTTATTTGAAACTTTTTATCCATTTATTTATAAAAATTATTATTCAAAAATGTATAAAATTTAGGTTCGGTACTTGCATGCATACTGTGCATAGTGACTTGACTATATTTATGCAAGTTGACTTACGAAAAAAATCTCTAATTCATTCAAATTTTATTTAATTTGTTCAAAACTTTGGAAATTTTTATGAGAATAGATAACCTTTAAGTTTACAAGATTTTAATCAAATCAAATAAAATTTGAATGAAATAGAGACATTTTATATAGGTCAACTTGCATAAATATTTTCAGTAACTTGACTTGCACATACCAGTCAAGTATACATGCAAGTACCGAACCCAAAAAAATTGATTTTTGAATTATTAATTAAAAAGTTTTAAAACTATTATAAATTATAATTTAAATAGTTGAACAAAAACATTCCACTGAACTTTTATGAAATTCAACAGAATTATATTTTCCATGCAATATATTGCAATATTTTGTTAAAGTTTCACACAGTGTTATAAGGTATGGTAACAATGGAATATTCCATGGAATGTTCTGTTAGATCCATGATCTAGATTAATATAAAAAAACAAAAATATAATAAATAAATTACAAGCTGTTTAATTACATCCTACACATAACAGATTTGTCACTTATCTATTTACTTTAATCTAAAAATATTATTTTAAGTGTTTCTATCTGTCAGAGAGTGAAAATCTATAAAATTTGTCACGATTTAACACTTGACTCTGAAGTATCAAAAGTACAAGGAACATCAAAGAACTTCAAAGTCTAAAGAGATAAAAATTTGCTTTATCATTAAAAGTACTTCACTTAAGAACTTTATCATAGTTTTTCATTATTAGACAATTTTTTGATGGAATTATTTCCATTATTACCTCTCTTTTTTCAAAAATGTATAGGCAGACATAACAAAAGTCAATTGTTTACTTTTATTTTGTAGGTCAAGAATTTCTTTTATTTAATCTTATCAAATTTTTTTATCACGAAATAAGAATATAATGAGTAATCTTTAACAAGTGTTCTTATATTAATTTATAATTATCAAGTCGTTACACTTAAGTTTTTTAAAAGATTTAATCAAAGAGTCTATCAGTATCTGGTTTAACTAGTAACGTAAATTTTTATCTTTTGTACGTGTCAATAAACCTTATTAATTGTCTTTCTTATCAGGAAAAATTTCTCGTGCTGATTTTGTTGTGAATAGAACGCGATGTCTGATGCCTTGCATTGTCTTTTGGAAAGTTTTGTCAGTGCCATGAAGACGATCAAGTAGACCCATTTTTCCAAAGCATTCGACAAACCTATTCATAAAAAGAAATTAGTAAATTTCAATTCATATAAATTCATAGAAAAATCTCTCACTTTGCGTGATGGTAGTCATGAAACTGAGACACGTGAAAAAGTGGTAAATGATAACCTGTATAAAAAAGTAAAAATTAAAAACAAAGTAAGAAAAATTAAAAGGTTTTCATACCTGAATGGTTGTTTAGAGCGAATAATTGAGTAACAATATACCAAATCCAAGCTGTACTAATGTGACTATTTGTAATCATAGGTCCAAGTGCTACTGGTAGAATATTGGCAAGAACATGATCAATTGGACTTGAGTGCTAAGAAAAAATTTCTATCAGTATAAATTTAGAAATTTTAATCAATTTGTTAAAATTTACTAATGCTGCAATAGCTATTGGTGCAGTATAATCGTGATGTTGTTTGTGAACTTTTTTATACAAGTATTTAGTGTGCCCGAGTCGATGACCATAATAGAATAACACTTCATCAACAAAGAAGCAAATGATCAAATCCATTGCAACTTTTGAGAAGCTTGGTGTAATTTTGAGTGACTCATTTACATTTTCTTTTGTCATTCTAATTAAATATGAGATGTAAAGTGTTGCTCCACTAATGAAAACTTGATTGAAGACTACAGTTTTGATAGTGTACCAAACCATTGATAAATCTACAGGTTCATTTGCACCTTCTTGTATTTATATTTCCTCAACATTTTTTGGTGACAATGTGAAGTCAAAGGCAATATAAATCAACCCAACAATCCAATAAATTCCAAAAATTGGAATGATAAATGTTGCAATGCAATAAATGTTAAAAGGTTTGTCTCCAAAAATATCGACAATATAACACCAAATTTTGGTCCATGTTTCTTCAGTATTTGTGAGAATTTCAATTATCCTTGTAAGTGGATAAATGATGAATACCAAAAGAAAAAATGGATTTACTGTAATTTTCATTTCTTTAATACTTGTAGCTTCTTTTTGTGGTTTAATATTAATTGTTTACTTTACAATCCAATGGAAATCTTTATATATAGAATTTTATCACTTATCTAATCCGTTGGTTTATTTTTCTTTTCGCATACTATGAGAGTTGCTGTACTTTGATCGACTAGGATGATTCGACTCAATTGAAAGTATGACAGATATGAGACATTAATGTACAAAATAGGCTGATATCATTTTCTTTTGAAGCATCGCAATTTTTATCGCGCTATTTTTTGACCACTTGAGTGCGTGTCTAAAGTTCATTCTTTCAATTAAAAACAATGTGTGTTTCACTGTTTTCAATGAATTGGTAATTTCTGGAAATTTAATGAATTTTTTGTTAGATTGAAATACAATTTGCAGTTTATAATTATGAATAATTGAATCCAGATTAACGCTTAAATAAATAGCAGGCTTTTGAAAAATGTTGTCCATTACTTCGAATGGCTAAGAATTTATTATATATTCAATTATGCACTAATATTTCATAATATTCTATTGAGTATTTCTATCATTTGTATACCTGATTTAGCACTTGTAGTTATGTATCAAAAATTACTAAAAAATCAAGAAATTGAAAAATGAAATTTTTTTAAAAAACAGAGTCTGTCATAGAAAAAATTTCTATCAAAAATGATGAAATTTTTTCCACAGAATTTAACGGATTTTTAATTAGACATTATTACATGAAAAAAACACCAAAAACAAAGTATCATTAAAAAACACAAAATACCCCAAAAAATCATGAAAAATAACAATAAATTAGGAAAAATAATGAAATATCGTACAAAATTATAAGTGTAAATTTTACTGTAAGTTATATAACTTAGTTTAGGAACTTTATTATAATTTTTAGCCTTTTAATTATAGTTTTTATCACGATTTTACAATTCTTTAAATGGTTGATATTCCATTTTTTGTCTGAAAATTCTTAAGCATGTAAACATGACAAACACATTTTTACTTTTATCTGATTTTATCAACTTTTATAATGTAGGTCAAAAAGAAATTTATATTTATCTTATCTTAAACAGGTGCTTAAAATATAATAAGGACAATAGTATAAAGAGTAATGACTAAGACTATAATAAATATGATTTGATAATTTTTCTAAAACACATATCAATAATCCTTATTATTAATTGTCTTTCTTATCAGGAAAAATTTCTCGTGCTGATTTTGTTGTGAATAGAATGCGATGTCTGATGCCTTGCATTGTCTTTTGGAAAGTTTTGTCAGTACCATGAAGACGATCAAGTAGACCCATTTTTCCAAAGCATTCGACAAACCTATTAAAAAAACAGTAAATTTCAATTCATATAAATTCATAAATAAAACAAAATTAGTTACTTAGCATGATGGTAGTCATGAAACTCTGACACGTGAATGAATGGAAGATGATAACCTGAATGGTTGTTCAGACCATAAAGTAAAGCAACAATAAACCAAATCCAAACTGTACTAATATGACTGTTTGCAATTATTGGACCTATAGAAACCGGCAACATGTTGGCGAGAAGATGGTCAAGTGGACTTGAATGCTAAGAAAAATAAATTTCTGTTAGTAAAGAAACATGAATGGAACACTTTACTTAACAAATGTTCCAATTGTATAAAAGTAAAAAAAAATCAATCGATTTATTTGACTTACCATTGCAGCAATAGCAATTGGCGCAGTATAATCATGATGTTGTTTATGAACTTTTTTATACAAGTATTTGGTATGACTAAGTCGATGACCATAATAGAATAACACTTCATCAACAAAGTAACAAATGATCAAATCCATTGCAACTTTTGAGAAGCTTGGTGTAATTTTGAGTGAATCATTTGCATTTTCTTTTGTCATTCTAATTAAATATGAGATGTAAAGTGTTGCTCCACTAATGAAAACTTGATTGAAGACTACAGTTTTGATAGTGTACCAAACCATTGATAAATCTACAGGTTCATTTGCACCTTCTTGTATTTTATATTTCCTCAACATTTTAGGTGACAATGTGAAGTCAAAAGCAAAATAAATCATTCCGACAATCCAATAAATTCCAAAAATTGGAATAAGGAATGTTGCAATGCAATAAATGTTAAAAGGTTTGTCTCCAAAAATATCGACAATATAACACCAAATTTTGGTCCATGTTTCTCAGTATTTGTGAGAATTTCAATTATCCTTGTAAGTGGATAAATGATGAATACCAAAAGAAAAATTGGATTTACTGTAATTTTCATTTTTTTAACACTTGTAGCTTCTTTTGTGGTTTAATATTAATTGTTTACTTACAATGCAATGTAAATCTTTATATAGGAGTTTTTTGTTAATTTCTTTATTCTAAGTGATTAATTAAAATCAACTGATATAGTATTCATTGTTCAAAGTGCATTCTGATAAAAATGATGATTTATCAATAATAAATGAAATGGTTTGTCATTTATCAAAGACTATATGTATAATCCCCCTGCATTTTCATATGTACGACTATTCTGATCAATATTTTTTGCAAAACCTTCAATAAATTGTAGTAAATGATGCATACCATTTTATATCATACATTTTAGACGTCTCAATGAAAGCAATCAAACAACTAAATTTTGAGAAATTTCGACAAATTTATCAATTTTATGTCGGACTTATTTATATAATAAAATACTACTTTGTTATATAAAAATGAGGTTACAAAATGTTTTTCATTAAAATTCGCCGGTTTGTTTTTCTTTTCGTATATTATAAGAGTAAATGTACTTTGATCGACTAGGATGACGATTCGACACGACTCAATGTGTTGTTGATAGTAGAAATAAAAGTATAAAATAGGTTGATATCATTTTCTTTTGAAGCATCGCAATTTTTTATCGCGCTCTTTTTGACCATTCAAGTGCGTGACTAAAGTTCATTCTTTAAATAAAAACAATGTGCTTTTCACTGTTTGCAATGAATTATTGAATTTCAAGAATTATTAAACCAAAATAAATGATAACTTATCATTAAACGAATAAGTGTTGTTTTAATTTAAAAATCTGTGTCATTCATCTAATAAAATTGTAATATTTAATACTTAATACCAAGACAAATTGAAAAGTATTTAAATATAAGGACAAAATTTATAGAAAAATTCATTTTGTTTAAAATGTCATGAATTAAATAAAAATGAGAAATTACCTTAAAGCACACGTGTTCGTCGTAAAATTCACAATATTTCTTTTAAAAAAATATTCTGTTTAACGATTTTTAAAATTTTGAATAAAAATTCGAAAACGTAGTGCAGAAGTGCAGAATTTTTTTCAAAATTGAGTGCAAAAAAAATCTGAATAAATGCAGAAATAGCTAATAATTCGTGTGAATTCCCAGTCGAGTTTGGTTGATTCTGTTTAAGAGACTTTTGTTTACTATTGCCATTTTGGTTTGTGAGTGAAAAGTAAGTGAAATTGGTTAAAAAAGGGAAAACAAAATTTTCTTTTGTTACAAAGAAATCGAGACAAAGTGAAAATTCGTAAAAATCAGCTGAAAATGGCTAGCAGAAAGTTCTTTTCAAACCAAAATGGATATTCTTCACAACAGCATCAGCAACAAAATCAACAACTGCAACATAATGGCCACTGCAACGGAATTTTATTTGAGCCTAAGATCGTCATTCCTGAAATGGCATTCTTTTGTTTTGACGTCTTACACAAAGAACTTCATGGGCTTGAACGCCATGTGGAACCAAATCACTTGGGCATAAGCAATTCCGCATTGTATGTTGGTCTCTAATGCTTCGTTTTTTTATCTTTTCAACATCATTAATCACATGAATAATTTCAGTCCTCTTTTCGTCACATGGAAAATTGGACGAGATCAGCGTTTGCGAGGCTGCATTGGAACATTTTCTGAGATGAATCTGCACTCTGGACTCAAAGAATATGCATTGACAAGCGCATTAAAAGATTCTCGTTTCGATCCTATCTCTAAAGATGAATTACCAAGACTTAGTGTCTCAGTTTCAATATTACAAGTAAAATGACATACTTTTCATACAATTATCGCATTAAAATAAAATTTATTTAATAATCTATTGTAGGGTTTTGAGGAAGCTCGTGGCTATCTCGATTGGACTTTGGGAGTTCACGGAATTAGAATAGAATTTTTAAATGAACGCGGATCAAAAAGAACTGCAACTTATTTACCAGCTGTCGCTACTGAACAAGGTGTGTATAATATTACTGTATTTTTAAATGATATTCACAGTCAAAAATTATTCTTATAGGCTGGGATCAAATTCAAACAATTGATTCACTGCTAAGAAAAGGCGGCTATCGTGGACAAATAACAAATTCCACTCGCAATTCAATTAGATTGACACGTTATACATCACAATCCATCGAAATGAACTATGGAGAATATCGTGAATATCGCGAACGCTATCATGCAGCTGGAATTATAACGTGTACATTTCAGTGCTAACGGATGCACTGATTCAACCAATAAGCAAAATGATGATAACAAAAGTGGTTTCTTTACTAATTTCCGTAAACGTTTCTGTTTTTCATTCTATAACCCACCCCTAAATTAATTTTTTTGTCCTCCTTAAATTACTTAGTTGAAATATGACTTAAAATAACATAAACGAAAATAAAATAATGAAGGAAAATTTTCAATTCATTCACTCTAAATGCAATCAATACATACGCAAACATTCATACATCCATTGACGTAAATATTTCTCAAAATAATATATGTGCAATGAGAATATTCTTGTGTAATACTATTTTTACTTATTTGTTTTCTCTCGTTATATTCATAAATTTTATCTTGAAAGAAAAGGAAAAATCTACAAATATTTTTCGAGAGACATGTAATAGACAACCTTTAAAACTTTTTTTTTGAAATAATTACAATTCGAAACTTATGAACAATAAAAGATTATATCAATGTGGAAATTTATCCCTACTAGGACATCATCACAAAATAATATTCATATTTTCCTAAAATACAAAATTATATTTTTTATTGCAAAAATTTGAAAGCAAAATTGTTAGTCAATACATTGATATATTTTTCATGTAAGTTTGATTTATCTCTTAATCTATTTTCCTGATGAAACAAAAATAAATGTGGATAAAGGATATGAGTGAGTATAATATAAAATAAAACATGTTTAAGATAAATTTTCAATCCTTTTCTGTTTTGACAAAATTTAAAAAGAAAAATTTTAAACTTTAATCTATTCTACTTTTTGAAATTATTTTTTAATGAGATTTTTTTTGAATTTTTGTTTGAAGTGAAAATTGAGAAAAACTACTAACAAATCATGTGATTAATTATCTCACTGCCAGGTTTGATGAAAAGAATATATGATAAAAGTAAATATACGGAAATAGAATGATTTTTCATAAAATCATTACAAGCATTTTCAGTATGGTGCAACAAAAAGCCATCTCTCAAATAATTTCAATAAATTCTTATCTTGAAAAATACAAATCAACTTCTAAAACATTTTATTTTCTCTAATTTAATGTCGTCATTCATCACAAATTAAACAACTATTTACGAAAACATTTCCATAAATTAAAAGAATAAGGAAAATTTCATTTCACAAAAGAAAAACACAAAAAATATTTAGGTAGTAGCTATAAGGTAAAAAGTGAAAATTTAAGCTAATTAGAATCTAACTAAAAACGAAAAACAAACAACATAATTGTGCTAAATATAAACTACACTTTGATCATCTACCAAAAACTATAAACTACAGATAATTTTGCTCATTCATGAGTCAAGTTCTCTTATGCAATAGTAAATAAAATAAAACAATTGACTTAATGGGAAAAAAATTAAAAAATTCATAAAAACCTATTGTAGTTCTTTCAAAAGAAATAAATATGTATGACGAAATTTAAAAATATGATGATTGAATAATGATAAAAAATATTTTTGATGAAATAAAAATTTAATTGTTCAAAATCTCAAACTTGTCTTGTTAATAATTTTCTCACAAAAATTTTCAGGATAAACAGGATAATATAAAAAAATTTAAAAAATTTATTGATTTAATGTTAAAATTAATTTTAACAATCAACACACATACTGATGCTTTAACATTTTATTTTATATTTTTTTTAAACATCTTACATGTTAAAATATTGATTAATATCATTTAAATTATTAAAAACAGCAAAAAGTGTGTATGCAGCATTCATAATTCTACATTGTGTGTTAAAATCCACATCAAATATTTCTACTCGTATTGCTATCGGTTCCTTTAAAAATTCCATCAAACAGAGATTGTTGATATTTTCTATCTTCTAGCATCTATTAAGAATTAAATAAAAATTATAATCCAAAAAAGGTAATAATCATGCGAATGATGCAACAAGTATTTCATTTATTAAGGTATTCTCATGAAATTTTCACTCATTCCCAATTTAGTAACACACTGTTTTACTGAATAGTCACATGTCTGATCCTTCATTTATAATTCATTTTATAGAAAAGCATTTTACGGTATTTGACAAAAGTTTCAAGATTATTATTTGGTGTTCTTTTTTAATATAGCGCAATAAATAATATTTAAAGTATAAATTTGGAGCTTCTATCTTCTCATCAACCATTTAAATCTTTAGATTAAATTCCGGTACAAAATTTGAAAATTTGAATGTGCGCGCTAAAAAAATTGTGCGATTGATGACAAAATATCTTTTTGAAAAATTTTCTTTGATTATGCAAATGTACATCAAGTAAATTAGTTACCAAATATAGATTGAAATGAATAATCGTTTGCAATGAGCCATAAACTTTTAATCAACTATGTAATTCCAAAATATTGCTTTGTCGCGTCCCCTTTATATGCAGTCAACTTCATTTTATTATTTATTTGTGTTTACAAAATACTGATTAAACTTTCAAAAAGAAATTTACACATTTGAACTAAAACAGTGACCAATTAAAGATGTTTGCTTATTGTTTGATGTTATAAAAACGACAAAGAATTGTTATCTACTAAAATCATTGTCGGTAAGCATCAAAAAAATTGAATTACTTCGTAATTGTGTAAATTTCTCCATTTTCATTTCTGACGTCGAAAAATTTTTATACAAAATGCTCCAAAATGTTTCTTGTGACCTTTTGAAATGTCATTCAACTAAGTAGTGATTTTTCATCTTGTGTACATTTTGGATAAAAGTAATACGCAAATTGAAGAAAAATGAATCTAGTTGAAATTTTGAGAAATCGAGAAATAAACAACCAGAAAAATTATCAAATTAAAAATCTACAGACATTTGATTCGTTCATTGAACGCTTGGATTTGCAAACAAAGCTAATAGGTCATGAAGGGTGCGTCAATTGTTTAGAATTTACTTCTTCTGGTAATGTTTTAGCATCTGCCAGCGATGATTTACATGTATTTCTTTGGAATCCTTACACAACTAAGAAAATCACATCCTTTCAAACTCCACATCGTGGGAATATCTTCTCAATTAAATTTCTCCCAAAAAGTAATGACAATCAAATCGTTACTGGTGCTGCTGATCATTGCTTATATGCATATGATTTGCATTCACCCGAGGATCCGATTTTCAAATGTCGATGCCATCAGTCACGTGTAAAGAGACTTGCAGTTGCACCAGAATTGCCTTCAATATTTTTCTCATCAAGCGAGGATGGTTGCATATTTCAAATTGACCTACGTGAACCTCATATTTGTCCTACTGATAATAAGATTGTGTTAATTGACTTGAAAAATCATCAGGAATATGTTGAAACAAAGTGCATTGCTGTGAATTCACGACGACCTGAACAATTGGCAATTGGTGCAAATGATTGCTATGCAAGAATTTACGATCGTCGAATGATTTCTTTGACATCGATTGGCAATGATTCACAACATGATAATTTGCCAAAAGGTTGCGTAAACTATTATTCGCCAGGACATCTTCAAAACAATGATAATTCAAACAAAACCTCAATTCAAATGACTTATGTTGCATTTAGTCCAAGCGGCAATGAATTGCTTGTAAATTATGGAGGAGAACAAATATATCTTTTTAATATTGATCAAGCAGAAACTCCAGTTTATTTAAATCTTCCGAAATTACCACCGGAACCGATTGCAAAACCAGTGAAAAATGCTAAAGTTGATGCATTAAAAGCTTCGGGTAATGAATTTTTGGAAAATGAAAAATATATACAAGCAATTCGCAAATATACAGAAGCTATTCAGATTGCACCTGATAACCAAGTTTTATATCTTAATCGTGCAACAGCATTAATGAGAAGGAAATATTTCGGTGATGTTTATGAAGCACTTCGAGATTGTCATCGTGCTTTACATTTGGATCCGCACTACATAAAAGCTCATTTTAGATTGGCTCGATCTTTGTATGAAATCAATCAGCTGACATTAAGTAATGACTGTTTAAATGAACTTAAGAAGTGATTTCCAACACATGAATGTGATCAAAGTGTGAGAATGCTTGAACAAGACATCAATCAAGCATTAAGTACACGTGCTGCACCAAATCGAGATTCAAATATTGAAAAACTTTCTGAAAATGAATTAGTAGGTGTTTTACATTCATTTGAAATTTATAAAGTTTTAAAATTTGCTTTTTTCTATACAGTATTGGAGGAATGGTGCAAAAGATTATAGTCAAAGATACATAGGACATTGCAACACAAAAACTGACATTAAAGAAGCAAACTTTTTTGGTCAAAATGGTGAATTTATTATTGCTGGATCTGATGATGGTGAGTAAATTTATAAGATAAATAATAATAAATTTTTACAAAAAACAAAATTTTTCGTAAAGGAAATTTTTACCTTTGGGAGCGAAAGACAAATACTCTGAGAGGTGTCTATAAATCTGACAAGGCTATTGTAAATTGCGTGCAGCCTCATCCTTCACTTCCACTTTTAGCGACTTCTGGTATTGATCACGAAATTTCATTGTGGAGTCCGCGATTTGATGTAAGTCACAAGCTATAAATTTTGAATAATTTTTCTAAAATTTATGTAAAATTGCAGAACAACTCAGAAAGACATCGTTTGGATATGAACCTTGTTGACAATTTAGTATCAGAAAATCAAAATCATATGCAAAATGATTCATATGAATTCGGAATAGGTTCAGAGAGTATCTGTCGTGCAAGTTGAACAATTTCAATGAATAAATACTATTGTGATAATGCAGAGTTTATGGAAGTTTATCTAGCACTTTATTGGTTAAAATTAATGTTTTATTTCCTAACAATGATGTTTATATAAAATTTATTTTTGTCTTTTAAATGAAATGTAGAATAATTTGAAACTAAAATATTTTATGTGATTTATTTCTTTGTTGCACAAAAAAAAATTAACCAACAATAAAGAATTATAACCAACATTTTAATAAACCTGTAAAAGATAAAAGAATTTTAATTTTTCTCATAAATTTTATTTATTTTATCATAATGATGCTTTTCAAATGGATTTTTATATCAACTTAACAAGCAATTACAATCATCATTTGTATCATGAAATCAATTTTCGGTTTTTATTACGCTTTTTTTCTCTAAATACAACATATTTTCTTATGAATGGCAAATAAATGATCTACAATGCATTTCAATTGTAATTTTTTCCCTGTCTGAGATTGAAATTAAAAATCTTTTTCTTGCCACCATAAATTGGCTACCAACATTATTTTTTTAAATTTTTCTTTTCTTTAAAGCATCACACAACACATTATTTCATATTTTTCTATACATCGATAATCTATCATTATTTGAACTATTATTATTATTATTATTTTAGTTTTAGTTTGCTAATTATATGTATATATATATATCAATAATTATCAACTAAGTAGTGTTTTCTTGTATGTTTTTATATTCTTTTTACTTTTTGTTTCAAAAAAAGGCACACCTCAATTTTTTGCTCATTTATGCAAAGTATAAATTGAAGATAGAATAAAACTTTAACCGAAAAATAAAAGAAGAAGAATTTTTTTATTAGTTTGTAATTTGTTAAACATGGTTATCTACATATGCTTGTTTATTTGTTAGCGTGCACGACAATATGGAAGAATATTTATTGGAAGTTCTTTTAAAACTAAAATCATAAGAAGAAAAACTTTTTTCTGTAAAATAAAATAAAACAAATAATTTTTAAATTTTTCCATAAAACTTTTTCTACGTTTTTATTACTGACCAAAAATGCTTCATTTACGAACTTTGACATTACAAAATAAAAATCATAATCATATAATAAAGAGAAAAAAATTAAGAAAATGTAGACCTATCTATAAGTTCTATATAAATCAAAAAAATCATAAGTAATCTCTAAATGTCTATTCTAATATATTATATAAATCGAAGATGAGGTAAGGTAAACTTTAAATTAAGGCAATTTTTCTCTTCTGTGCTCAAAAATAATTTTTTTTAAATTCAAAAATCTTAAAAATTAACAAAAATTTTCAAAAATTGTTCACTTTCATGGTAAAAACCATACTTGATGCAGTGAATGGCTGATAATGGCAACTTATTTACAAAATAATAGTAAGTAGATTTGTGCATTCAAAAATAAACTTTTTCACTGGGCACGGGTTTGTCTTGTTACATTTTGAAATAAAAATCTATCACACAAGTAAAGTTTTAAAATTAAAAAAGATTTTTAAGTGAGAAGAACGAAAAAAATGTTTTCTTCTAGCTTCAAATGAGATTCAAAAATTGCTTATTTTTCTCAATTGGTATTTTCTACTGTCTACTAAAATTGTTTATTTTATATTCTAAATAATTTTTCTCTGCCTTAAAAATTTTTTCCATTGTATGGAGAAAAAATTATAAAAAACTTTTTCATTTAAGTACAAAATTTTGATAACTCCAAATTTAAGTTTCTTCTTTTCTCAACATCAATTGCTACATTCATTTTCTACTATATATTTCTCCACTGTTCTATATATTTAAAATTAAATAATATATTATTTAAAAATCTTGGAATTGGTAACAAAAAATATTGATACAAAAAAAATCATTTTAAAAAATTGGTTTTTTGAATCTCTCGACTATTGGAAGTAGTAACTTTTGACACAAATTAATTAACTTTTCTTTATTATTCATACTCGCTTTACATGTAAAATGCAATTTAATAATTTTTCCCTCTTTTTCGATTGTCTGACACAAAACATTGAAAGAAAAATAAATTTTTTGGAAGTTTCTTAATGGAAAACTTTTGTCAAACTTTTCTTGCATGCTCAAAAAAAGGAAAAGAAGAAGAAGAAAAATAGCTTTTTTCATGTATGTTTTTCCGATTTGTTTGATCAATGTCTTTCAGGGAGGCAGAAAGCAAAAAAATAAAATTATTGACTTCTATTGCATGGAATATGTAAATAGAGTAACTTTTGTAAGTGTACAATGTATGTAAAAGGCGGAGAGTGTGTTTTGTAATTGTAAATTGAGGAAGACAGAAAACAAATTGAATTGAAATTGTTACTTTTTTCCCTATAGACAGCTTTTCAATTCGTGAGGTTTGTTTTTTTTTCTCTTTTCGTATACGCGATGAATAATTTGATTTGTAACAAAATAGTTTTTTCCTCATTTTTAAAAAGTGTAAAATTGTGTGTATTGGATAAAATTTTTTATTTTCTGTATACTAGCATGTGTGTGAAATTTTTGTGAGAAATTTTTTTTTTTATTTTAAAGAGTGTTTTTTATTCAACTACAAAAGAGAAGGAAGATGAACCTCATCTAAAAAGCTTTTGAACTTTTACTCTCTCTCTCTCTCTCTATTAAGGGAGTAAAGTGAAAAGCTCAATTTCTAATACATCTTTTTTATTAAATTTGTACACAATTTCTACTAGAAGAATTTTAGTGTGAGTTTTTTGTGATTAAAAGTTTGAGATTTTTATAATTTGAGGTAGATTAAATAATATTATTGGTTTTTACAGCATAAATTTCTAAGTTGATTATTAACAATGACTAATAACCAAAAAACTTTACGCATTATCTGAGTCAAGTGATGATACTGATAATAAAAAAAGTTTTAAAAACAAGTTTAGTGATTTTCTTGCTCTGAGGTATTTTAGATTCCAGTTTTATAAAATATAATTCAATAAAAAAATATTGAGGTAATAAACATTGAGGTAGTTTATGGAATTATGATTGCGAAAGTTTTTCCCTTTTTTTCGATTTCAATAATGTTATAATAATTTCATCATTTTTTGTTTTGTGTATAAAAATGCAATATTGCTCATCCTTTCACTTTTTTTTCATCATATATATATTATTTTTTTCTCTTTGTAAAGATCATCAATTATTAAGCTTATCTATCATATCATCTAACTTTATAATTAATTAATATTCTCCTCCATTCTATGACAACTTTTTTATGCTCTTTCTCTCTTTTTTTGTCATTCACGATGGCACATTTTAATAAAATAATTTTGTGTCTGCTTCACTATACAATCATCATCAATTTTTTAGATTATTTGAAAATATGGCCTAAATTTCACTTTTTAAATTTACAATTTTTATTTAAATTTCTTCATCAACAACTTCTCATTCTTTAAACACAAAAAAAAAATCTTGATCTTTTTCATCATAAAATGCGTATACAATTAATTCTTTTAGTATACAATCATCATTAAAAAGGCGATTTTTTATCAATTTTACATAAAGTAAAAAATTCTGAAGATTCAAATCGTATAACAATCGTTTGTATTTTTCTCATGATTAAATTTCAAATTTGAAAATAAGTAAAAAATGTATGACGCATATATCTCTATGATTAGGTAATTTTTGTTCACATTCATATGCATGTGATCCTTTCATAAATGATGATTATTCAAAATAGAGAATTTACCCACACCTACTTTTTTAATGTCTTGTATATATATGAATGAGAGTGCAGAACTTGCAGGACACAAGTTTTTTTCTTTCTTTCTATTTGTTTGTTGTCGTTTGCTTGTTGACCTATTTTTGTACTTTTCGGGTTTTTCGCCAAAACATTACACAAAATTAATGAAAAATTTTCTCCTTTCTCGTATGACACGATGATGACGATGGCGGTTGTAGTTTAAGTGATAGAGATAATTGATAATTTCAATTAACAGCAATGCTACTCTCATCATCCGACATATTGCGCTCATCAGCTGAACTTTCTTCTTTATTAAAATTATTTAAATTATTGTTATTTGTATTGCTACTATTATTATTATTTATGTTCAATGAATTTTGTTCGGGCGAATGACGATCATGACGATCGGAGCTTTCACTGCGACGAATGTCCAAGCCACTGCCACTTGACATGTTATGTGACTTGTGGCCAGAGTTGGAATGATTCGCAGGCTCGATTGTGACGTTTGGTAAATTGAGATTTTTTGTTGCATCATTTGCTGCTGCGCTCAGACCCGGAATTTTCGATATATCGAGTTGTGGTGGGAAGAAATTGGGCGGAAGCTTATCAAGATTTCTTTCTAATGCCATTTTTTGTGCGAATTTTGCTGCTTGTATTGCTGCGGCTGCTTGCTCTTGTGACATTCCCATTGAACCTTTATTTTTAATGATACAAAAATTAGAAAATTTTGTATTTATGGAAAAGTTTTTTTTGAAATTTACCAAATGAATTTTCTGTGATAAACTGCAAATAAGTATCAAGAAGTGCCGAACCAGAACCATGTTGTAAAGGATTTTCTTTATGTGCTGCTTCCATTAATTTTTGTGCATCTTGTCTAACACGTGTTATTGTTGTGCTCGGATGATTAAATGCTGTTAAAATAAAAATAAATTTCTAATAAAAATCTTCTTTTATTTTTTTTATCACTTACGGTTTGGTGAAAATCCAGAATTAAATTTATTGCTTCCTTGTGCCATTGTCAAGTCTTCAGGATCATCAAGATCACTATCATCATTGCTTCTCATTTCCATTTTCATATCCGATCGTCGTGTACCAGTTGGTGATGCTCTTGCGCGAAGTTCTGCTGCTGAAATATTGACACCTGCTTTTGCTAATAATTTTGATGCAAGTTCGGGATCAAACGGGCTTGGCATCGGCAGCACTGGGAGATCTTTTGTTGAAATTCCACGATGCTGACGAGACATGTGCGAATGCAAGGAATTGCGTGATTTGGCAACAGTTCCACAAAGAACGCATCGATAGCCTGGACAAATTGTATGCTTATCTTCCAAGTGAGTTCTCAATGTATGTGCTGAACGATAGATTTTTCCGCATTTTGGACATGGTCTTGGATCAGTGGCACGAACACGCATCTCTAAAGAACGATGAGAAACTGGAAATGAGCAAATTTTTTTCCATGATATATAAAAGAGGGGGATATAGGGACAGAGACAGACAATTGTTATGTGTATTTGTTAGTGTGTTATAAATTTTTATATGAAAGAAATCAAAACCAATTAGATTTGTGGTATGTGTCAAAAGATCAAAGAAATAGAACATTTATGTTGTTATTTTATCAATTATATAATTAAATTTTTTATTCTTTCAAAAATGTCTCTCATTCATTCATTCATTTTTTATGCAATTTTTATTCATAAATACAAAAATTATTTTCACTTTTTTGTCTTTCATTTTCTTCCATTTTTATTTTTTTGATTTACAAGTTTCGTTTTTCAAGAGTTTTTTTGAATTTTATGAACAAGAAAGAAAGTTTTTATTCGATGATTTCAGAGACAGCAAAAGTTTTTGTTAACTTTAAGTCAAATTTTATTGATTGCTGTCTTTTCATTTGGGATAAACTACAATTAGTTTTCTTGTTCATAAATTCAAAATTAAAATAGAAATCAACAAAATTATTTTTTTAAAGCTTTTCTGAAAGATCTGGAATGTTTCTAATATTGCACATAAAATATTTGGAAAGATAAGAACTAAAGTTACAAAACTAAAATCGTCTTTTGAATAAATATGTTCTATTGTAGAGCTATAAATTAATTGATATTTATTTTATTTAAATATTGAGTGGTTTTTTGTGTTTACTAAAAGGAATAA
Source organism: Polypedilum vanderplanki (assembly GCA_018290095.1). Lineage (NCBI taxonomy): Eukaryota > Metazoa > Arthropoda > Insecta > Diptera > Chironomidae > Polypedilum > Polypedilum vanderplanki. The sequence continues at coordinate 27,077,906 of CM031379.1, read as the reverse complement.
TAAGTTATTTTTTCATTATTAAATTGAGAATAGTTTAGTTTTTCTTATAAACAACTGAGAAATTCTTACTAAAAATCACATTTGAAATAAAAACTTTAAAAGACTAGAAAATTTAATTTATCATGAGCAGAATGTCTCATAAAAATTGATATAATTTGTTTTATGAAGTTACTAAATCATTTTCTGCTATACACAAACTAATGAAAACAAAAGAAATAAATTAATCAAAAAAACATGACTTTATCAAATTCTAATGAAATAGACTAGGGTTCGAACTTCCATGCATATTTTACTTGATATGTTCATATTTTTTATCAAGTTGACTTAAACAAAATTGCTTTTAATTTATTCAGATTTAATTTAATTTAATCAAAATACATAGTTAATTAAAGAATCATTGTCTTTCATACAAATTTGCTAGATTTAAATTGAATTAAATTAAATCTGAATAAATAAAAGACATTTTTGTATAAGTCAACTTGAAATCAACTTGACAAGAAATATGCGCACATCAAGTAAAATATTCATGCAAGTTCGAACCCTAATATAGACTAAGTAAGAAGTTGAAGTTTTTTAATAATCAATCTAGCATAATTCGTTACGTTCTCATTTTCTGCCTTCCTTTTTTCATATGATACAAATAAATATTTGAGAGTGTTTGTCATTTATAAAGACTCATAGGAACTCTATGTAACTTGTTTCTTTTTTATTTAAATCTAAAATGCCTCTCAATATGGCAATGATGAAAATGGACCACCACTCGACCGCATTGATTTCATTCTATTCCATTGTACTGTATGCTTCAGTCGCATGTGATTTCGTACACTATTAGGATGAGCAAAGCGTCGACCACATTGCAGTACAGGACATATAGGACTATCACGTGGATAATGACGATCGAGATGTTGACGAAAGACACGAGGCTCTAAAGGAATTTCACATAATGGACATGGAAGCAAATAATTGCCATCAACATTTCCATCGTCATTCATAATTAAATCACTACTGCTATTATTATTATCATCATTATTATTATCAATAAGACTTGAAAAGAGATCATTCGTTACAATATTGGCATGCAATTGTTGTTGATGCTGCTGTGCACCAACAATTGAGTTACTTAATTTACTCTTATTAAGGCGACACATTTTCATTTCTGACGCATTTCCATTAAAGTTTCGCACTGCGAAGCGACTGTTTGCACTTAAGTTCATATTGAGACTGAGATTATGATTGACACAATCGTCTTGCTGTTGTTGTTGTTGCTTGTTACTAATAAACGTACTACTCCCATTCACACCACTTTCCGTGCTCTGATTAATTAATTTCAAGTTATCGGATACAGCCTTATGCAATCTATTTACAATCTCTTCCTGTTGCTGTCGAAAGTGATTTGATTGTTGCTGCAGTGCAGCGATCGTTGTCGAGAGACCAACAGCAGACTCATGAGAAACGACGTCCGTGTTGTTTGAATTTCGCTTCGGCGAAGGATTATGTACATTTGTATTAGTTATATTAGAATTCGAATCGTCATTATTGTGTAAATTTTCATTGACATTCTCTTCGTCGTCATCATTGATTTCTTGTTTTATAACAGCATCGCATAGAAGTGAATGTTGAGCATCTGCAATCGGGATCAATTTTGTTTTTATAGGGATTGCAGGAGACTTTTTTATGATGAAAGTCAACCTTGATCTTTAATTTTTTTAACATTTGAATGAGATTAATTTTTGACTGATTTTGATTTCTTTCATAAATTTGAAGAAGTTTTTTTAAAAAGATTTTTTTGAGGGAACTTAAGTCTATTAACAAAAAGATTTAAATTTTATTAAGCCAATTGTTATCGAATGTATGTTTTGCCAATAAAAAATTATTATTTACAGATCACGGTCGTGTTTCGTTGATTCTACATACAAAAAAGTAACTTTTCATTTTCTTCTCTCTTAATAGATTTTATTTGCTCTTCAATCTTTCGATAGAATAAATATTTTTATTTACATAAAAAATTGTATAAAATAGAGAGACAAATTAAAAGCCAACAAACCCAAGATTGACTACAGAGCAAATAGAACGAGAGAGGAAAAAATGAAAAAAGCTAATTAATCAATCACCAATTGAAACAAGTAAAAAAGCAAGCAAGAGAACTACGAAATTACTTAAAAATAGAGTTAGAAAGGCAATGCGAGATGATTTATGTCACGAGCGTGCTCATCAAATTATCACTCTTGCTTTAGAGTGACGATAAAATTCTACATTCCGGTAATTTTAAAATAAAAAAATCTTCTCTGCATTATCTTTCTTGTATAATAGTGAATATTTGTTTAAAATGTAAACTTAAATTTTGCGCAGTTATGTATGCAATAGCTTTATTTTAAATATATTTTAATCTATTATCTATTTAAGAGAGGATAAGTTTGTAAATTCACAAATGCAATCAACACTACTAATTATTAATCATAGCCAAATTTTTCTATTTGTCTTACTCATTTTCATAAAATAAAAATGAAGTCAAAAAATAATGAAAAGTCAAAACAACAAAGAAATCTTTTTTTTATGATTTACAATACACGAGAAAAAAATGTCAGAAAAGCAAATGTTCGTACACAAAAATAAAGAAAGAAAGATGTGGCATGAAAACTAGAGAAAGACATTAATAAATTTGTACTTTAAATTAAAACACTTTCATTTCACTCGTTCCTATATCGTCAATGTCTCTTTCTTCTTTTTATTTATACATGTAGAAAACTCATTTTCATGAGTATCCAAAAATATCTCGAGTTTTGTGCGTACATAAAATAATATTTTTTTCGATGTGATATTTCGTAAAATAAATTAAGTAGAATGGAAAATAAAAGAAGAAGTGAATGCGCGGCGCGAGGCATTAAAGTCGACATGGCACATTAAAGTAATGTTAAAAAAGGGAAAATTTCCTCTATTTATCGCTTAGATTTTATGTATCTAAAAATACACCTTTATTTCATACGTACAAAAAACTACTTTTCATCATCAAGTAGAAAAATCAAAATATTTTATATACGTATGTCGTTGTCCATTTATTTTAAGAAATATTTTCAATTTATTTTACTACTTCTGCAGAATATGTACAGAAAAAATATCATAATTCATCATATTTGTCCATCCCTTCATATTTTTTTTACAAATTACTAGATTAATTTATTAAGTATAGCCGACCAGTCAACGACTCATAAAGACGCCATGAATAAACGAAAGCCAAAGCAACTACACTCCCATATTTTTCCTTTTTTCACTCCTAATAACAATTAAATGGGTTAAGTATTTTGCCGATTTTTTTCTCCTTTTCATACTCATTCCTACCAAAAGAACCATTATTGTAATTATATTTTTAGGCTTCAAATCAAAAAAATTGAAATGAAAAGGCAAAAAAATTATCATTTGAAATTTGAGTCGAATTAACGTCAATAATCTTTCGAATAATTTCCTTCGATTGTTTGGCGGAAAAACAATCAAATTATAAAATTAGTTCGACCACCATCAATACCTCCCTTCTATTCATAATAATTGTCAGTGGGTTTTTAAAATAGAGTAAGAGTGAAATTAATCGATGGAATTTTCGCATAATCAAACTAATACACGAAATTCGATTTGCCTAGGCATCGAGGAGACGCTGTCTCTTTATTTAATGTCTGATTTTGGGCATATAACAACAACAACAACGTTGTGAATGTTTGCCAATCGAATGAAGGAAAGAAAAAAAACTTATGGCCTATGTAGTGAAACCATTATGTCCGATAATTAATTGCAGATAGTACTTTCTGTATAGTAACCATCGATTCATGTCATGTGACTCTAATACTCATTCCATGATCATCTTTTCATTCACCCACGTTTGTCCACCCTTTTTTCCCTTATTATGCGATTTTCCGTCTTTTTTCATTTTCATTTCAGAAATCGCGGGCAATCATTGTGAAATGTTAATGTGTTTGTACATACAATAATTTCTCTCTTTTTCACTCACTCACTCTTTTCATGGCAATCCATTTTCCCTCAATTCAAATTCACTGGCCTCATGCTCTTTTTATATACATACATACGTATATGCGAAATGTTTCCATATTCTATTGATATGTATGTTTGCTATGCCTCAAGCAAACCGACAGCAGCAGCAAATTAAGATAAAACTTTTTTTCCATCCTCATATACTCACTCCTTCTCAGTCGCCGCCACCATCTCTTTTTGCCATATGAAATTGTCTGTCAATTTTATTACACAATGGACATCGTCATCGATCTCAAAATGAGATGAGAATGAATAGTGCAATGGAGAATATTTTTTGTTGGTCATTTGATATATCAGTGTGTATATTGGCAATTGTTCATTGAGTAGTTATAGTCATAATTATGAGTTATTATTTTTGTTATTGCAAAATAAAATTATTTAATGTTCTCAGAATTTTCATCTTTTCACTGCTTTTGAAAATTATTTAGCCTTTAATTTTGAAAATTTTAAATATTTTCTGCGTTTTATCTCAATCATATTTTTTTATATGAAGTTCATCATGTTTTAGTGATAAACTGATCAATATAAAAATCCTTTGAAGTCAAAATATAAGATCAAGTTCAAGTTCAACAGATCAGATCAAGCTCAATAATTTAATTTTCAAATATCCGTTAAATTATGAATTTTCAAATTATTTTTTCATTGGTAATTCTCATTGTTATTTTGAAAGTTTTCACTTCTATTTCATAGCAAATGGAAATTAAAATAGGTTAAAATAAAAATGTTTTTAATGCACATTAGAAAGACTCACAAATTTTTTTATTATCATTCGTTTGTTTGTAATAAAAAAATCAAAAGAGCGAAAAAATATTTTTAATGGTCATGAAGAGAAATGAAAGCGCGAAATACGGTAAAGGATGAGTATAGAAAAAGGCATTAAATTGACTATGACGTTGATATGAAACCAATTGGTGTGAGTGAATAAAATAAAATTCAAAAAATAAAGAAGGAAAAGACATAAAAGAGTAAAGGAAAAATTTTCCAATATTCATTTTGACTGTGCCAGTCATTGTGCATATTTGTAATCAGTGTACTCAAATCTCGTGTTAAGCAGTCATTTCGAAAAGCAATTTTTTAAATTGTAAGTAAAAGTAAACGGAAACTTTATTTCTTCTCCTTTTCAAAATTAACTTTATGGATTTTCAACTTTTTTTTATTCAAACTCCCACCACCATACCATTTATCCAATATATCTCCTCATTATTATGTCTAATATATAATTTGTTTTCATTTTCTGAAACGTGAATTTGTGTTTTTTGAGAGAAAGAGAGAAGTTAAAGGGAAAAAACTATAAACCAACAATAGACCAAGCAAATCCTTATTCATTTATGATACTAGAAGGTATATGTTTAATACAGTACACAAAAATAGCAAGAAAAGGGGTGAGGTAAAGTAGTGTAGGTTAAATTTTATCGATCAAATAACATTTTTAAAGAAATGAAAAAAAAAAATCTGAAAATTGTGTATTAATAATAGACGCTTTTAACGTCAAGAATTATCCTATGTTCAATTTATGCCGAAAAATGAAAAAAAAAAAAACAACTGAGCAAGCACAAGAAACAACAATACCAAGTTTCACATTTCTAGAGCTCTAGCCATTTATGAGTGAAATATGATTATTATTGGGTACCTATATATGAGCCATTTTCGGTATAATCATGTACAATAAAATAACATTATTTAATTCAACTACTATAATAATGAACACGCAAAAATAATATATGAAAACGAGCTCAATGCCTTCCCACTCCCTATTTTCTCATTCTCTTTCACTCTCACTGTACTATGCTTGTGTTTTGAAAATTGACTTGAAAATATAATAACGATAACAGCCACCCATTACCCTTCTTCTTTTTATTTCTTACTCAAACCATTACAGTACTTGAGAAAGAGAAAGAGAGTGAAGCAATAATATAAAACTAAAATTATAAGACATAGAAGAAGTTTTATGATCCTAATTTTGACTTTTATCCTAGAAAAACATTAATTTCTTGTGATTAATTTTAAAGTTCCAGTTAGTTGAAACTATTTCTCATTAATAAAATTTTGTAATAAGACAATGAAAAAGTTTTATCTATATTTGCTCTATAAATAAAAATCATCGTCAAACCCAAACTACTATTATGCACAACCCCAAAAATATCATTAATAATATTTTCCGTTTCCCTTCAATTATAATTAGTCTTGAAATGTTTAGTTATAGATTTTATAGTTGTGCCCTGGAGACACACACGAGAGTTGAGGAAATTACATTTGAAAAAGATAGATTTCGATAGATTAAACTCACACAAATGTATACATATAAAATTTTAGCACACATGTGTGTACTTACATACATATAGTTTTTCTCTCTCTTGATTTTAAGGGGGGACATACATAGATATAAAATCTCATTAAATCGTGTGATGTAAAATTTGTGGGCGGCAGTACTCTTATCAAAGAAAGCAATAACTTGGCAATTCTCATTACAAAGCAGAAAATTTCTCATTTTGCGTGTGATGGAATTGTATTTGTACTATTATACATTGAAGGTGTGTATATGTATGTATATATAGTTAGTTCACATTGTTACATGCTTTATTTGCTCAATTAAATACCATTGTTGCCGATTAATCGTATTAAGGAGTTATATTGCTTCAACAACGAGCATACACATCATTTTCATATTCTATTAATATATGAACATTTTTACCACCCAACATTATACTGGGCCTTTAACTCTCTTTCTTTCTATATTTGGTCCGACATAGGAAAATGAAACTATAGTCACACAAATACATTTACATTTTCTTGCAATAAAATTCGCACTTGTGTAAACAAGAAATAGGAAAAACATACATAAAACTTCTCCTTCTTACTAGTTAATGCTTTTGGTTTGCTTACTACTTTCATTGATCTCCTCATTCCTTCACAATTTTCACTCAGTAAGAGCAAGAAGAGATAGAAGAAGGGAAAATATTTTTACTTTATGTATTACTGCTTCTATGGCCATCAAAACCCCATCATTTGTCGAAAAAAGAAAGAAGATAAAAATAAGAAAAAGGAAAAACTTTTCAATTCTATTTTTCATTCTTCCTACAGCACACATATATACATTCACATATCAAATTAAATGTTTCTTACGATGTCCAGTACAATAATGTCTTATATCGATGGGAAAGGAGAAAAAGATCATGTCTAAAAAAAAGAAATTGAAGGAAGAAAAAATTAAATGAATTTTCAATTTCTTTTTTATTTATTTAATAAGAAGAGTTTTTTGCAAGAAAATTTCAAGGGATGATAAGCTTCTTGGGAATTTCAATTGAAGTAATTACAGAAAGTCACTTTTTATTTTAAAAAAATAAAATTTTATCAAAGAATAAGATTTTTTAAGGAATTTGTAACAAATTGTAAAAATTAAATCTAAACTGGTCAAATTTTTGTCAGAATTCATTGTTAAGAATTTTAAATTTAAAGCTCAATAGTAGTCATTTTTTCAGTTGAATTGTCTATAAGTTTAAGAGATTAAAATTGATTTCAATTCATATCTGAAATTTCAGAATAAAATTTTAAAAATTTAATATCAAAACATTTTTTTAAAATCTGTCAGTTTAGTCAGATTTATTAAAATTTGTAGAAATTTTTTTTCTCGGATTTTTTTTGCTGATTTTAAATTGAAATTTTTTGAAAAATTTAAAATATAATTCAAAAACTTCAATAAAACAAGAAAGAATGCAAAGAAAGTCAAAACCAGAAAATCATTTATATTTTATTTTTATAAGAAAATTGATATAATAAAATTTAGTTCATCATTCCCAATTTCATTTAAACATTTTCCATCATTCAATCTTACAATATAAAAATAAATAAAATGAAAGACAGCCAAAAGGAGTCAAGTTAAACTTTATATTTATTTTTGAAAAGAGAAATCGAAATGTAAGAAAACTAAGAAGAAGAAGAAAATGAACATGAGAAAAGAAAGAGAGGAAATTGTGAAAAGTTGTGTGTGCAAAAAAAAATAAAGTCGTAAATCAATATGAGGCACCATACATGATATTTCTATACGAATGTCCTGTAGAGTGATATAAAAGGCAGAATTTTTCAGTACGGGAGAAGAAGGAGGCTCACTCTACTCTATATGTACATACAACACAATTGTACATTTTGAAATTTTTCTCTTCTTCTAAAGCATTTCTTGTCATAGCCTTGAATCGTTTTTCACGCACAAGACGAATGAGAATGAATGGATGTTAGATGGATGGATGGATGGACATGGGCACATACATATATTTATTCTAAAGTTTGTTAAAATGACCCTCATGCAGGGCGTGTGCTTATAAATGTGCCCACAAAAAAACCTCTATCTCAATGTATTCTTACCACTTCTCACACTTTTTTTTATTTTCTTATTACATTCTAAATTCAGTAGAAATAGTGGGAGGTCAGCTCTAGAGCTTGAGTATAAAGTATTAAGAACGACACAATTCCATCATCTTTACTTTCCATTTCCCAAAGATTTGAAGTAGAAAGGAAAAAGGAAAAAAGGCTCATAAGGGAGAGAAAGAAAGTTGTATGTTATATAGAAGAAAATTTTCAGCTTACTCAAGGAGAAATAGATGGACAATTTTATCATTTAACTTTATATGTACACACATTGAATTGTAGAGAAAAAAAACTGAGAGAAAAAGAGAAAATACATAAAAATTCATGTACATGATAATATTGATTTAAGGAGAGCCAGTGAGAGGAGGAAGAAAATAGCTGGGCATACATATACACATATAAGAAAACAGCACACATGGCAGCAAGATGAAAAAAGAAGAATAAGAAGAAGGAAAAGTGGCAAAAGACACATACAATAGAAGAACAACTAAAAAGGGCTGATAGATTTAGAGAGAGGGATGAGTGGATAAATCATGTGTGCGCTGTATACGAAATGATACTTGAAACAATCGCACAATTTATTTCCTTATTTTCTCCTTTTTCTCTCTTTTGCTTGCTCGCGTGTTTTTCTCTTTTTCTTCTTATTTATGCCGTCCAGCTCTATGGAACTGTTATTATTGCATTTACACTAGCAAAACATTACTATTATTTTATATTGTACGTAGACTAAAGTTCTATTCGCACATGTGTATATCATGATATATCATTTTTGTACCAACACACATATGAATCAGTTAGAAAGAAGGAAAAAGGAAATCGTCGTAGCAGCAATGCTACAGCACACGAAAAGCAATCAATAAAATTCCTCTGTGTAATTATATGTCGTAACAATTGTATTGACGGAGGGAATTATTGTAGGTATTTTTGCCAATTTGACAACATAGACTGTTCGAAATGAGATTGAAAATGATTAAATTAAAATTGGATTTGGCGATTTTGCAGAAATGCATTTGAATTTAATATTTATTATACAAATGTAAAGAACTTTTTAGTTCATCATTTATGCATTTTCTAAAATTTTCTGTTTGTGTTAATAATTGGCTCAAATTTTTCATTTTAATGAATTTAACTGTCATTTTTATTTTAAAAATGTTTGTATTGAGCTGCGCACACAGTTTAGTTTTGCATTGTAAACAAAATAAAAAGTTTATTTTATTTTTGATGAAAATCCAAATTTTTATCGTCAGAGTTTGGTTTTTAATTAAAATACAGGTTAGTAACAAAAGATAATTGCTTATAAATAAAATCAGACAAAGCATTTGATGAGAAAGTCAAGTAAAAGCTCCAAATTTCCTTTTCCTTAGCCATTTGTCAAACAAATCAATTGATATTATCAATACTTTTTTGTTCAATAGCAATATAAACAAGCAAAAACTCTCGCTGTCCCCTCAATGCCTCGACAAATCACAATATTTTGTCCATTTTCATACACATTTCTCATCATAAACAATATAATATTTATCCTTCAAGGCACAATAATAATCATCATATTTTCTGTCCATTATGGACATGAAAAAACTATTACATAACTCCTCCACTTTCTTACTTCTTACACATGTACAAATGCTAGTCGTTGTCGTCTATTGTATCAAAAGAGGGTGGCAGTTTTTGTTTGTGCTTTTAAACTAACTATTTAAGTTATTTTATATTTTACATTCAATCCATATATATACAATCACAATCAAGAAAATAACGAATGTATACTTATGTGTGTAGATGTGCAAAAGAAGTAAAATCAAGAGAAGAAAGGAGGAAAAACATTTTAATGGCGACTAGAAATGTAATCCATCCATTTCCATAGTCCTTCATACTCATCCCTTTTCTACATTACGTCACAGCAGCACCAACATTTGTCTACACCATCACTCTCATGATTTTAACTCCATTTCCATAATGTACAATTGCTATAAAGCACATACAACTAGTTTTCTCTCCTTTGCTTTTCCTTACAACCCATACCATCCCATCATCAGCCCGAGCATAATAACAACACTCGGTACTTCTTAGTTTTTCCTCTCACACACATTTTCTCTTTCTTTCTCTCTTCGGCATCATCATCTCATTCCCATACCTCATACCCATCAAGACATGAAGACTCTTTCTTCTTTTCTGTGTTAAGAATGGAAAATGTTCGGGTTGTCCGTTTTATTTATACAAAAGTGGAAAGAAGGATGAGTTAAAATTTAAAATTTTTGTTTCTGCACTTTTTTTCTTATACTCAATGGAGACTACTTTATCTATCGATTGTATTGTGCAAGCAAGCAAAAGTAAAAGCACAAATAGACCCCTTTTGTGTATCGCCCTTAACACCCTTAGCATAATGTATGTATATATGAAAATTTGCCCAAAACCCCAAAACAAAAATAAAAATAAAAAAAAGAAGCAGAAGGAGCAAGGAAATTTTTCAGTCGTACCCTTTTCATTCTCACACATACATTAAACTATTTTGCTGCTATTGCTCTCCTATTCATACCCATAAAAACACACAAAACGATGATCCATTTCCTTCGCATATTGTAAATGTGTGTTTTAGTTTTAGTTTTATTTTCTGGCCCAAGTTTTCCATACATACATACATACATTAGAAGATGCTATTGCTATAAAATAAGTATATATTGTGAGAAATAGAAAAGGAGATGAGAGATCTATATGTTATGTATTTCTATCAATTCTGAAAGTTATTTTTCGGTTTTGGATGTGAGAGAGCTGAGACATTAATGAGAGAAGGAGTCCTACTAGGCAGCCCAATGCTCAAAAGGAAACATGCTATTATTCCTATTGTTTTATTTCTTCTCATACCTACATTACGAATACAGTAGCAGCACATTTTGTGGAACAATGAAACTTAACTATTACCCATTAAGATCGGAGATGAATATGGAAAGTGGGCTGCAGTAAAGTAACCAAACGAAAATCAAGAGAAAATTTTAACCGAACATTTTATTTATAAGTTTGTGTCTCACATACACTTGAAATAATTTAGATATGCGAGCATTAAAAAGGGACCAAATGGCTTCACATATTTTCCTCACTCTATGTACTTTTTTATGCTTGCTTGTGGCTTATCAAAAATGCAATTTCATATTGAGAACTTTGAAATTAAAATTTAGAAAGTTTTACAAATTAAAGATTTTAAAATTTTATGAACTTTTTTGTAGAAATTTTAAACTATTCAAATAGGTTTTTTCAAAATAATTTGTATGGCATTTGTTTTTGTCATTAAAATAATCAAAACACTAAAAGTGCGCTTAGTATAAAACTGGTATTTTTTTAAGCATTCGATTTCATAACTAAAACTGACTCGAAATAAGGAAATATAGAATTTTTGACAATTTTTATCAATGAAATTTGAGTTCAGAATTTGAAGTAAAAATTTGAATACTCAAATGCTACTAAAATCAAGGCCTGAGAACTCTTGATATTTTTTGTTATTTTTGATATCGTGATTTTCTCTTTGATTAAAGACCATAAAAATGTTATTGATAGCTTAAAAGAAAGCTATGAGCATGAAAAATGAAAATCAGAAAAGAATGCATAGTTTCATGTTATCGTTTTAAAATTGTAGCCATTTTAAAAAAAGTCCATTTCTAAAAATTTTATTTTTCGAAAAACAAAGGTATCTTGATGCGAAATATCAAAAAGAGTTCTCAGGCCTTGCTAAAATAGAAAAATGCTACTAAAAATTTCAATTCTTGACGAGATTTGATTTATTAATAATGTTTACACTTTACCATATTAAATGAAGGGTGATTCACTAAAAATTAAAATTTTAAAAAATTTCCATTTCTGAAATTTAAAATATGCTCATATTATTAGTTTCAAAACGATAAGAAATTGATTAGATATTTTTGCATAACAAAATGAAATAAATCAATATTGCAAAAACTTTCATAAAACAGCTCAAATGACCGTTAAATCATTCTACTTTTCATTCAAAACACACAATGAAGAATGAATATGAAAGAAAAACTTTTTTATATCAATTCCCACAGAGATTTCCACTTAAACCTTATACTCATATATAGAGAGAAGAAGGGATGAAAATCAAGAAGGAACGAGAGAGAAAAAAAGAATGAAACTAAAAGTTGAAGAGATATAAAAAAAAGTTTTATGTCAAGTTGATATTTTCGGATTTCCATTTCACATTCTTCTCACCATCAACCCTCCGAATCGACTTGATTTTTGAGAGAGAAAGATAGATGAATGTGAGGACTCTCACGCCATATTCTCATACTACTAATAAATAGAAATAGAGAGAGAAAAACTAACGAAATACATAAACACCATCACTTCAATTCTGAATAGCTTCTCTACTCATTTAAATTGAATTTATGTATGGTACAAAAGAAATGGACACGAATGAAAAAAAAAGCAGTAGAGACATAAAAGTTACCATTGTTTGAAAGATATCCTCGACACACAATGAGGAGAGTACGAGATGGGCTTCTGACACCATCAAATAAATGTGTATGTACACACCATAAAAAGAGCTTCATTCGCAATTGTTGTTCAGCAAGACATCATCAGTATACAAAAAAAATTTTTTTATTCTCGCACTGACACAGAGATTTTTATCAAAAAGGCAATAAAATAAACAATTTTTTTGTGCTTCTGCTCGCCACCCCATAAGTTAGTTGCTGTTAGATTTCTGCTGGTTGGTTGGTTGGTAGATGACTCTCATAGCATATATAAAACTTTACGATCACACATCTACTCAAGAATAAAAGGAAGAAAGAGGATGGTGATAATTTACTTGCAAATAGGAAAATATGTGTATAAATATACCCATCTCACATACATATATACAAAGCACAAAACCCGATCTTAGCATACATAAACAAGTAATTTAAAACACTTGAAACTTTTCGACTTGAAACAATGGACAGTGATGGAGAGAAAATTGGGTTTCTTTTCAATTTTTAACACCCAACTCCTTTCCTGCTTTTCTATTTCACCCACTTTAGACCTATATTGAATAAATATATATGTATATTTGTGTATACTGTGGAGAAAAGAGAAAAAAGGGTTTCTAAATTCATCCAATTCATCCATTTATACACACTTTCATTTTGATTCTCAACTTCTAACTACAGATATGTATGAGTTTGTTTGTATGTTTTATTTTTGAAGAAAATTGAAATTCTGCCTTGAGCAAAGAAAAAAATTAGAAAAAAGAATGAGAAAATAAAAATTGAATTTCAGAAGAAAATTTTCTTGGTCACTTTCTTATGCTTTCTCTATTAAGCTTCGAATGGCAAAGTTTTGAGGCAAAACACATGAGTGAACTTTTACATGTAGTGAATGAGCGAGGGGATACATGATGAATGAGTAGCATTTTTTTTTCAAGGGAGACTCGTCTTATTGAGGCCCTGGTCATAAACACCATCGTCCTATAGTCCAATGAGAGAATAGGAAGATGAAGAAAGTAAAAAGTAGCATTCGTACATATGTGTGCCGAGCGGCTCACATGAAATGTAATGGAAAAACATTCATGTGCCTTTTATGTGTACAAAAGAAAAAAAAGTTTTTCTTTCCAATTTTCCTTGCCTTACTTTTCTTCTTGTTCGCTTTATAAAGTTTTCGCAAAGCATTTTGCAGGCCAAATGGAAAAAGGGCCTTTTTCCTTTTCTCGGTTCTCACTCACTCACTCTATTTCTTAAGAAAATAAGCAATCGAGGTTTGGACATTTTTATTAATTTTCTCAGTAAATCATAGTTAATCATCAAGAATTGAAATTTAGATTTGTTACGGATTTTTTGGTAATATTTATGCTTTAAAAATTGTGTCAATTCAATTGTCTATTTACTATGAATTTTATTGCATTAAATCGAAATTAACGAGTAGTTTTTGCTAAAATTTGATTTGTTCACATTTAGGAAAGTGAAGATTAATTATAAATCCTAGGATTAAAATAAGGATTATATTTAAAACCTAGAGATTAAAAAATCATTGATAAAATAAAATAACGTCCAAACCTTGATAGGTTTAATACGATGGTAGAATATGTACCTCCTACCCTCTTTTACGAATGAGCATGGGTATGAAAAATATACACATCGAGTGAGAGTTTAAAGATGTATACTATGTTATATTTCTCCTTTCTTCTTATCCCTTCATCCTCTTTCTTCTGTCCTCATGTGCTTTTTTCTACACATACCATTTGTTCCGAACAATTTTTCCCTCTCTCGATTTTTTTTCTCCTTGGAACATATATGAATTTCAAATAAAAAGCTATATCAGTTTGTTATATTGTATACGATGTGTGATACATAAATATATTTAATATCATTTCAACAAACTGTAAAGTTATATATGTATGTATGTATGCCTTTCTCTTTTCTTTTGTTTTTACCATCATCTTCTTGCTTCATGCATAGAGAAATGTTTGTGTATTTGTATTTAGTTTAGTAGTTATGGACAAACGAAGGTCATAGAGATATAAATTTAATTTTACCAAAGCAAGTTTCAATGAAATTGATAAGAGAAAGGCAAGCATGAAAAGTAAAAAACTGATAAATTACTAAATCTTCTGAGAAGATAAAGTTTAATTAAATTTAATTAGTTACACATGTGTCAATTCTCGAAATCGCTAAGTATAATTGAAATCAAATTTTTCTCACATAATGAACAAAAATTTTAGGAATTTCTCAGAAAAAAAACGTTGGAAAAAAAAATCTTTCTAAAGCTATAATCAAGTATATAGAATGTAATGTAACCCAAACCTTTATCACATATACCTACACATCATCAAAATAGAATGTGCAGGAAGATGGAAGCAAAAAAAGAGAAAAAAATTGACAAATCTAGAATAGTAAATTTAATCTATGCCCTCGAGCAAACGAAATGAAAGGGAAGGCCAACATACAAATGTGAAATGGCAGTATAAACAGGGAATTTTTACGACTTGACCAATTTTTTTTCTCAATAAGAGCATTTTGTTCGTAAAAAGATTGTTCACATGTTTGTTAAATTTTCCACCCTAAACTTTTTTTCACATCACCGAAGAAAACTTTTTCTTCGTATAAAAAAATTATAGTTTAAGATAAAAGCTATTGCATACATGATATTCACAGGTATCATGAAAGAAATGAAATGTTCTTTATTGAATTTGTCGCAAGCAAAAGGAAGATATTCACTTTTATAATATTATTATTAGACATTCATGTTGTTAGATTGCTACGAAACAATTTAAGGAAAGAAAAGGCGTTGATATAAAAAAAATTATTGCAAACTCACCGAAATTGTCACCCATGCCAGATGGTCCAGGTAATAAACCAGGCAGTCCCAGGAAAGAATTTGCAAAAGTCGGTGTTCGTGAGTGATCAAGTGAACCATTTAAGCCGTCATGCATGTCACCCGCATCGGAAGCAACTGTATCAGAACTATTACTGTCTTCACCCGTGCTTTGCGCCTGGAGTGATTGCAAGTCAGCATGCTATAGTAATATTTTCAATCAATTTTATTATTTTATCAATGAAAATTTTCTACTCACTTGATTTGGAATTGTCAATGTTGGGCCACCTTCCAATGCTTGACTCAAAAGTGATTCTTTCATTTCTAAACTTCTATCACGATCATGTGAGTCTTTTGATTTATCGCGTTCACGACGAAGTGCATGTTGTTGCACTCTTGTTTGCAAACTATCGCGCACTAACAACTGGTCATCAGTCAGTCCATGTTGTTTCTTATAAAGCTCGGCCGATTTAATTCGCTTCTGTGGCGGTGGCGTAGGCTGTGATGAATCATCTGTAATCATATCCCATGGAATTGATACAGAGCTTTGATTTTGCTTTAAATTTTAATTTTTTGTATTTATGGAAAAATTTTATTTAAGCAAAAATAAGTTTTTTATCAAATGTAATGGGTTACGATAGAGAAAGAAAGAAAGAAAAATTTCATGTTAGTTAAGCGAGAAATTACGACATTAACCTATTCGACTAACTGGTGAATTCCTCATCTCTTTGCTAAGCGAGGCCGTCAAAGCGGGAAGTATCGATGCTGGATTGATGGAAGCATTATGTGAAAGATTGCTTTTATGTAGTGATTGGTGACTATTGGTAACTTCGGCAAGTCCACGAATTTGCAGCAAATGAGCTGTCTTAAGAAAATCACTGAGCTGTTCTTGTCCAATGTGAACTTCTCCATTGTACATAAATCTGTGAGAAAAGGGGAAAATTTTTAAAATTTGACAGTTACTTTTTTTCGAAATGAAATGAAAGTCATTGAAAGAACGAAAAAAAGGAGGAAAGACATTTTCGTACAACAATGGAATTTTTTATATTTCATTTCATTTCTACTTCACTAAATGTAATAGTAGCCAACACGAGGCAACAACAACAAAAAATAGCATTTATATTCTCCGACTTCTCTCTCCTCTTTCGCCTCATTGTTGTTGTTATTGCCACAAATAATCTGACTTCTATTAATTCATTTAATGTCCATTTTCATTAATACACACCTTAACAAATTTTCCACGTCTTCGGAACGAATGTCTCGAAGAATAACGATTGGATGTTCGCAAGGATTGGCCTTTAGTAATTTACGAAAATATGGACTGCATGCGCTCAATACCACCTTTAATGTCGACGAAGGGAAAAGAAGAATAAAAATTTGCTTTATTTGATTTTTTTTCTCTTGCCGCACGTCCCGTAATACACAATGAAAGATTTTTAGCGCATTTTTGGAACAACAATGCAGCTTATACATTCACTTTGTTCGGATGGCTGGCTGGCTCCCGTTATTAACAGCAATACTATTTGCGTGTCATAAAATGAAAAGAGAAGCATTCATTACCTTATGGGCCGTAAATGATCGCTGATCGCACGCTAACGTAACATCAACAAAGTCTTCTTCATCGCGTAAATGACGAAATGATGACAATATCGATGATTGAAAGTCATTCCATTTCAAAGCGTACTGCTGATCGGATGGTGTTGGTGAAGAGATATCCATCCTGATTGCGTGCTGATGATGCTGTTGCTGCAATGACATTAAATAAATAATTGTTATAAAAATGTTCTCGACAGTAGCAATCGCAAATTTTATGATCACAAAGCAAGAGACGACAACATTTTATGGATGCAATTTCAAGGTAAAGACACTACAAATCGAGAATATCTAAAAGTTTCTTATTGTCATTAAAAGTAAGCTTTTAATTTAATTTATGATCAATTTAGATATTCAGTTTTAAGGTTAAAAAAATTTAGTTTAAATCCACTTGACTTGAATAATAAGATTAAATAATGCAAACAAAAATGAAATTTTTATGAAATTTGGTTTTTTTCTTCAAATATTTTTAAAGCAATTCTAACGAAAAATAGAAGTGTCTTTGCCTTGATGCATTTTCATTTTCATTCATAAACATAAAGTTGCCTTTTGCTGCCGCTTACGACATTGGCAGCAAAAGGAAAAAGACACAGTCAAACAAACTCGCTAAAGCAGGAGAGAACGAATAATGCGAAAATAGGCAGACACAATAAAGAGAGAGAATGAGACGACGATGACAATAATAATTTCTCTCCGTATGCGTGCTTGCTTGTGACATACGTCGTCGTCATCAGAAAAAAAGTATACACAGACACACAAAATTTTTATATGTGATTCTCAATTTTTATAGTCTTCAGAACAGTGTATGCATGCGGCATTTAATTAAAATGCATCATCGTCGTCGTAGGCAGCAGGCAGAAAATAAAAACATTTTTTTTGGTTCTTTCCTTGTTTATTCATTGTGATTATATGTGTCACAGTCGTGTGTGCATTTGACTTGAAAGGAAAATTTGCAATATCGCGAGAAATAATATTTTTTGTTGCTACTGCAACATATGATGAGAGCGGGGTATGAATGAAAATCGAGTGTAGAATTTTGTTGTCTATTTCTTGTATTTTTATCCACTTTAAAAAAATAATTTTAATATGCAGATGCTAACAAATTTGTATGATATAAAAATTGAAATTTTCAAAGGAATAAAAAAATTGCCATTTCCGGAGGCCTCGTACATGTTGTACACGACGAAGAATAACTTTTTACGACTCTTTTTTTCTTGCCATTGAAATATATTGCTAGTTTGCTTCAAATAGTCAACTCGATGCGAAGCGGCGTAAAAGCCCAAACATTAATTATTATTGTTGTCTCTTACAATTAAGAGGCTTTAATTAGACACAAAAGAAGTCTAGTTTTTTTCTCTCTCTCTCTATACTTGGTACATGTACCCGATTCAATACAAGCCTTTTGCTTTTGAATGACACGTTGCTAATAAAAAAGCATTACTTAAGTCTCAACTAAATTTTCGCTTCAAGTAACTTTTTACTTTGCATTGTCTCCATATTTTATTATTTTCGACAAAACAGCAATTTTTTTCTTCACTTCTCTTGTGAGTCAACAATTAAAGTCTTAGATGATCGCATACTATTCAAATGATTTTGCCAAAATGTTTTCATTTACTGAATTAGCTAATTTACTTATCTGTGAGAAATTTTATACTCTTTAATATCTTTGTACTTCAAATAATTGTAAAATATTTTGCAATATTTTATTTAAAGAAATCTTTATTGCATCCACACTTAAATTATTTATTTAGTATGACTAAAATATCTAAAATTCATAGAAGTAAAGTGAGACACTCATACAACAATTAACAATTTCAATTGAAAGCCGTTAATTGAATTTTTGAATGCTGCTTATTAACACATTTAGTTGTCTCGAATTTTTATTTTTCCTTCTTCTCATCTACTTCTTTTTTTCCTCTGTTTTAACCTCTCGCTGCGCTCAAGCATAGATGGACAAATAATAAAAAGAGAAGAAGTAAATTGTGTGTGCCTCTCCGTGTCCATTTCGCGCGTACACTAAATAGTTTAATAGATTAATCACGAAAAAATTAACTTTAATGCGTCTATTACTGGATACAAGTTACAAGTACCTACACATGCCATAGTTATTAGAGCTATTATTTCAATATTTCTTTGTATTTATCTCTCTTTCTCGCCTTTTATTTTTGGACGGCTTACTTATTCACTCACTGTCTTACACATCATGCAGATAGAAAGAATAAATTGAAATAGAGATATTGTCGCAAACTGGTAATTAGTGTGTATGTATATTTCTTACTTTTATACACAAATATAAGAAGAAAAAATTAAGCGCTCTGCGTTTACCGGATAAGTGTTAAAATTTTAAAATTTATGTCAATTGATTTTCTAATTTTCGACTTTCAATTAACTGAAAAATATTCATGGCATGGAAGTGTATATAGGCGATTGTCTATGTGTGAAATTTAATAATTATACAATGAGAGATTTCTTGAGATCTTTGAGTGAGGGAAATGATCGTATAAGTACAATTTATGACTATTGAATGTCACTTGGTTGACTAATTATGACTAATTGTTTCACTTTTCTCAAAACTCACAAAGTCTTTTATTCTAATGGTTTATCTTATAGTTTTATGACTTAAAACTTTGATCTTACTTCTCAAAAATCAAGACGAATAATACAATAAACGAATAAAAGAATTTTCAAGCCTTGATTTCACTGTTAATTATCAT
The DNA here is from genome assembly GCA_018290095.1 of Polypedilum vanderplanki. NCBI lineage: Eukaryota > Metazoa > Arthropoda > Insecta > Diptera > Chironomidae > Polypedilum > Polypedilum vanderplanki. The sequence goes on along the minus strand of CM031379.1, from coordinate 27,057,906 downwards.
TAAATAAATATAATGCATTTAAATTTTTAAAGAAGCTTAATCGATTGTTCTAGTAGATAAAAATAAACACTTTTGAGTAAAATTAATCTCACTCCATGAAGAAGCAGAAGAAACTTTAATTTAAATTCTCTACACGAGTAGTCACATCGCACATGTGTGTCCAATAATAAAAGCAAAAGAGAAGATTTTTATATAAAGAAATTATTATTATTATTTAAAAATAAATGAGACATTCGAAAGAGTAAGTAAGGAGAAAAGAAGAATGAAAAATTCTTTATTTTGAAACAAATTCTTGAATGTCTCTTTAATATCTTATATAAATTTCTTATTAAAAAAATTGTTTCATTGTCTTTATGGAAGATTCAGAAAGGGTACTTAATGTATGTGTATATCTTAGTCTGGACCGATGAGGGAGAAAAAAAAAGAAAGAATCCAAAACACGTTTTTATTTCATTCTTCATTATTCACTTGATTTCATTTGTTTTCTCAACTATAAGAATTTCAAAATATTAAGAAAGGAGAGAGAGACAAAGCAGAAAGAAGTCTTAAGAGCTATCATTTATTACAATGAAAATTAAGCACAGTCGACAATTTCTTAATTCTTTCGTTTCTTTCTTTTTTTTTGTTGGTCACCCATTCACTCTCTCGCGTTTACTTTACTGACTTCTAACTGCTGCTGCTCCTAATGTTTCATTTTGAAGGTAAACAGATAAACATACGACATTCATATAGAGCCATACATTCAAAGAGCGAGAGACTATAATGGCGAGAATTGAATAAAAAAATATTATAATAAATTACTTAATGTCGTCGTTTACTTTTAATTCGTTTAGTGAATGAATTCCAAATGTCTTTTCAAAAAAACACTAAATAAAATAAAAACTACTTCACATGCCCAAAGTAGCTTGATGAGAAAAATTTTTCACACACAGAGAGATTACTGATGGTGATTCATGAGTGAGATACTCAATGATAGTCAATGGGTGTGTAGCGTAAGTTTAAGCTCAATAGAGATTTTGCACATTTCTTAGGTGTTGAAATAAAAGAAAAGAAGAGAGAATCTTCCAAGAATATCCAAAAACATTCACTTGAAATTCAGTTTAGTCAGTAATGTGAATGAAGCATGTAATTGCTAATTCCTAAATAAGCATTAATCAACGAATTAATCCACGTGTTTTGAATGATTTTATGTCTTTCAAAAGATTGTTTTACAAATTAAACTTGAAAAGTTTATAGAAGAAAGATTGGATTAAAAATGATTCAGTTACAAATTTATTCGCATTTGATTGTTGTCAAGAACTTGTAATACTTTTTTTAATTGAACTATTTTTGTTCTTAATTTGTTGAAATTTCTTAATTTTTTGAATCTTTTTAAAGAAATTCCAAGCTAAAAATACAACATTTTCGACTATTTGACATTTAATTGTATGTATTGTTTAATCGCTGAGTCATTTGGATGACCATGAAGTCTTTACTTAGCATTATTCACATGACATAAATCTTATTACTCAACTATCACCGGAAGAATTTTTTAATTAATGAAAAATTAAGTTTTGCTAACTTACCACAATTTTCACTTAATCTCTTCCTCTAGTCACTTTATCTCTCTCTTTAAATTTTTTCTTTATTCTTATTCACACTTTTCAGTTGCACAAAATTAATTTCAATCAATTGCTTTGCCTCAGTTCAAATGAAACAAAAAATAACACACAAAATAATTTTTTTCACACAAGCATATTGCATTTGTGTACGTTCAGAGTTGAAAGAGGGACTTTATCACTTAATTTCGGCTTCTGGATAAATTTTTATTATTTGTCATTGCACAAACTATGTTTTTCATTCCTCCTACAGCACTCTTCTCACATGTGGGATCGTTTGATGATAACTAAGATGAAAGAGAAAAAAAGTTTTGATTAAAATTTGTTTCGATTGCAATTCAGGAATTTTTTCTGTGTATATTTGTGAAAGAATAAAAAATCTAGACTTGAATTAAAAATTTTAATCCTCAAATAATTGTATTCTTTGCTTGACTTTCAATAAAAGCCAACAGAATAACGAAATATGTCTCTACACGTGATTAAAATATGTATTTTCTCTGTTACTAACTAAAAGTAATCAATAAGAACTCTGAAAATCCATTAAAACAATAAAGAGCTCAAACGAGTGAGTAAGTGAGCTAATAATTGAAACTTTACAATTAAATTTCATGAAAGAAACTATTAAACTGCGAAAACTAACGACAGAGACAACAACGAATATACGCACGCATTCAAAAAAAGAGAAGACACATTCAAAAACATTCGACGTAATTAATTTTAATTAATTTTCAATTAGAAACATGATTAAAATAATAAAAGCGACTGCGAATGAAGAGAGAAAAAGAATTTCCAACACACAATTGCGACAAATAATAATAATAATGATGTGATATGGAGTGAGTAGTAGCGAATATTTTGCCAATAACAATAATAAGAATAATTGAACCTAAAACTAACTATAGATATGACGCGCATATATTAGTTTTTATTTGAATGTATATAAAATTTAAGTGAGAGAGTCAAGCAAAATTGCCATAGCAAGGCACTCAAATTATAAATACATATATATGTATGAGCATTCTCTAGAAGTGGAAGAAAACGAGTGTAGAGTAGAGTACACAATTTTCCATTTGTGCAGAAAAAAAAATATGTATATAATTTTAGTCGGAATACAGTTTTTCGTTACGTTCAATTGTAGCAGAAAGCGTTCTAGCATTTTATTGATTAAATAATTAAATTTTAGTACGTTAAATTAAACCGATTAATTTTTTCCCTTCCACTAGACCTTCCCTCTCTCTCTTTTTTTCACTATAAACATTTTTCTATTTTAGACTGTTATTCTATACATATATACATAGAATGACTGAGTGAGTGAGTGAAAAGTTCAGTTCTAATACTCTCACCCGCTCACTCATTCTTCGTAATTTCATTTGAGTTTTATGTTTCACAAGTACACACTGTAAATGGAAAATAATAAAAATCTTTTTTTTTTCATTCTTGTTTTTGTTTAGTAAATGGCACAAAAAAATGTGAAATAAAACAATGTTGGGTAGTATTAGATAGCGAGGAAAGACACAAAATATATTCATTTTAATTGTAATTAATTGAGGACACACAAATACAAAGATACCATAGATAGGTAGAGCAAAAAACATGTAAATTTCTATTTTATCGTGTCCTTTAAACTATAAATTTATCACTGACAGATCACAAGGTCTTTTTCTATCTCTATTTCTGAAGATGTCTATGCTCGATTTCATAAGAAATTAATTCATTCATTTACGAATTAATTGCCTTCGATATTATTAGATTAATTCAACATATATGTATTAATTGATCATACGATCTCAATTGTTTCTAATCATCGAAATATAAAATTTTTTATCTTTTCATTAATTGTGCAATGGAATCATTCAAAAAATTTTGAGTAAAATAGAGCAAGTTTGATATTAATTATAAAGTTATATGGAATTTAATAATCTAATTCAAGGATTCATGTTGTTATAACATCAATTAGCAATGAAATCCTTTATTGTAGGTTTTCATAACTGATGCAATCTTCGTTAATAAATTATGTTATAAGTGTAGGTTGCTAATAATTCAATTAATATGAAACTGAAAAGTTTTTGAAATGAAAACTGTAAATATATGAAGTTGAAGCCATTGAAAGAATAGAAAATTAATTAGTTTTCACGATAACTGTTAAAATCTTATAATCTCATCCCATTTCGTAACACATCTCCCTGCAGATCTTTTTTTTTCTTCATCTTCTTTTCATTCTTTGTTATAAAGTTAAAAAGTTCCTTTTTATGTCTTTTCTTTCATTTTTTATTGTCGATTTTAACAAAACTTCTTTATTTTTAATGTCTAGCAATGTGCAATGATTCCTTACTTTTTTCTACATCAGTAATAGTTTCCTTACAAGTGTGTCTTAAGATTTTATTATATTGTTGCAACACAGTATTGATTTTATGAGAAAACTTTGCACTAGTTGGAACACATAATAATTATTAAATAATGCAGTAAAGAGTTGAACAAAGTAAAATATGCAGAATCTTGCAAATTGGATTAGAGCATGATAGTCTTATGTACTCAGTAAAATGAATGTTTATTGTCTTATAAAATTTTATTTGAAATTAATTTAGTCTGGAAAAGTTTTTGAAAAAATTTCTTTGAAAATTGTTTTTTTTTAAAATTCTTAAACAAAATTTTCTATATTTAAGTGGGTTTAAATTTTAAGAGAAAAAAGAATTATTAATTTTGTAATTTTTAAAACTTCTACGATCCTTAAAAAATTAAAATTTCTCTAAAAACTGAAAGATAAGTAGAATACCATTCTGTCTATGTCTGATTTATTAAGACGTTTTTTTAAGTTTCTTGCTAACTTAAATAATTTTTGACTAAAAATTTTTTTGCAATTTTGCTATATTTTGGAGTGTTTTTATTTTAAAATTCTTTCATTTTTATTATAATATTTTGTTAAATTTTTCAAAGACTCTTTGCAAATAAATGGAAAAGATCCAATTTTAAAAAATTGTTGTTTTCCCTTCAATAAATTTTATAATTAAAAATATTCAATAAAAAATTTCAAACTAAACTAATTTAAAAATTTACTAAAATTTTAGAATAAAATTATAAAAAAAGTTTTAATTCAAACTCCACTAAAAATGAATATTTTATCATAAAATTACTTTTTTAAGCAGCTTAGAATTTTTTTATATTTTTCCGGTCAAATAATAAATTTTGTTGATTTATTAAAATTGTATGATCAATAAAATATTCTAATAAAGAGCAGAAAAATTATTTCAATATGTTTGTTGAATTACAGAAAAATCACATGAGATCATATCGCAATAATAACAATAAAAAAAGTCAAAGAGCGAGCAATTTAATAAATAATAAGATCAAAAAGAGAAAAAATAAGAAATGATCACTTCAGTTCAGTTCATGTTCCTTAAATAAGTATATATAAAAAAGTGAGTGTTCTAATAATAAACTCCCATCAACAAGCACCGAGAGGAGAAAAAAAAAATTAAAAACAAAAAAATTAAATATTTTAATTGGAAAATGAAAATCTTCTTTTCCTGCCTCACTCGTTGATGATGATGATGTGATTTTATTTGGGGTTTGTTACTGTTTGTGCCGTTCACGATGAGTTCACTTTGAGTCTCATTTTTTTAATACAATTTTTTTGTAAAAATAAAAAATAAAAGCACCAACTGCCTCATATAATAAATAATCGTACACACATCTTTTGAAATATATAAATTTTTTTTCATGTGATATTTTCCTCGAGAGTGAGACGAAACATTACTTATCGTCCATTGAAAATTGAAAGCATGCTTTCTTGCTTGCGTCTTGAAGAATCTTCTTCGCTACACGCTTTCTTATTAATTATTGCGTAACGATATTAATTCTCTTATTTCTTTCTCGCGCGCTCAATTTTTTTGATTTCAAATATACACAGGGATCATATAAAAGATAATTCAGCTCCAGTAGCAGACTAAGTAGAAATCTATAATTGTATATGATATAATTTATGATCATATTGAGTAATGCTGAATATTTGTAAACATTTATAATTTTTTGTTTCTCTTCTTTTCAATTTTTTTGATTAAGTAGTTTCATGATGAAATTAATTGAAAGGCGCCTTCCTTCACTTCACTAATTTTTATACACACAGAAAAAAATATTAAATTTTAAGAGGATAATAATAATTACTTTCAAATGAGTTGTACTATCCACATGTATATTTATTAATGTAATTCTCCTTCAATGTCTCTCTTACTATTAAATGTCACTTGATGTCGATATTAAAAATTATGATTTTTTTCTCTTCTCTGTTTGTCAACAAAAAAAAAAATATTTTTCTTTCTCATGTGTCACCAGTAAAAAATTTTATTTTATATTTTTTTTTCTTTAAATTTGTTTAAAAAATTTTTTTGTGAAAATTAAATTAATGAGACACACAATACACAATAAAAAATAATTTTTATTATATATATTATTATATATAGTGTATAGTGCCCGAGAGCGAGAGGCGCACGGTATCCAAAATTCAATCCGTTCTGGCCGAAATCTAACAAAGTACTGAGAAAAAGAAAAAAAATTATAATTGTTGTCTAAACACAGCAAAGTGCACACTGACTATGCGTGTATAAAAAACTTTTTTTTTCTTTTCTTTTTCTCGGTTAAGTATTTTTGCCTGATACATTTAATTGTTGTGTTTGTTAGTATGTTTTTATTTTCTTTCGTTTCCTTCTTTACAATATATGTATATAAATTTTTCTTCTCTTTTTTTCTTGCTCTTCTTGTCTTATTGAAACTTTATCTTTGTTTCATGTACACATGAAGACACTCTCTCGGCTACTTTGCACTCTCTCTCTCTCTTTCTATGTTGTTGTCGTTTGAGACTCTCCCGAAGATTGAGAAATGTGCTCATCTTCTTACACTTATTATTATTATTTAGTGAATGACGAGTGGTGTCTCATGGACAATAACAGCAGCAGCAGCACGAGGAAAAAAAGAGAGCGGCGACGACTGGCAATAAGTGAGAGAATGAGATAGATGTGTATAAGTAGTTTGTGCACATATAGGAAGATAAATGAAAATAAAAAAAAAAATATAAAATTCGTCGTATGTAAGAGAGATGAATTATTTTGGTGTATGATATCGTTTTATGTCGTTTGTCGTTCGGTTTGGGTTGTTGTAGGTGCCCCAATCGAGAGTTTTATTTATATGTGTGTGCACATGCTGTTATTGCGATGTGTGTAGTTGTGAGAAAGTACTTTTTGCCATAGTTTTTCAAGAGTGTGAGGATAAATGAAATGGATAGAAATTAATGGAAATGGAATTGCAAAAAAAGTAGCCTTCGTGCCTTTTTCTCTCTTTCTTGCTTGTTCGTTTATTCTCTCATCAAAATAGCTCTCTCTATATTTATTTTAATGTTTAGAAGAGAAAAATCATAGAGTTAAGACAAATGTATAATTGCAGAAAAGTCGAAGTGGCGATGATAGTTTTCTATGAACAGAGATTTATTTCGCTTCATTTAATCTGAATTGGATTATTGTTTCTAAATCGATTTTATTTGAATTTTCCACTACTGTTTATTGAATCAAAAGAAAATTTTCTTTTTATTCTTAAAGAATAATTTATGATGGTTTTATTTTTGCAGGGTAATATCGAATCATAAAATATACGTTATTTGTTCTAAAGTTTGAAAATTTAGATTTTTCATATTCATGTAAAATTTAAATTGAATTTTTATTTTAATTGTCAAAAATAATTTAATAGAGTCGTAAAATTATTATCTTTATTTTTTGTAAATGATTAATGAATTTTATCATAGAAAAATGTGATTGGTCAATAAAGTTTGCCAAATTTGGTCCAAATTAAATTTCGTCTGAATGAATTAAATACATTTTTGAGTAAATCAACTTGAATTTCTACTTGACAATTATCGACGTCGATACTTGACTGTCAATGTGCAAGTGCCGAACCATAAAGAACATTAAATAAATGTAGTCAATTCATCCTTAAAAGAATCATTTAACTTCGTTGCAATTTTTCATATAGAATTAAAAAAGTTTGTCACATTTTCTTATGAACCACTCTGGATTATTTAAGAAAATGTAGAAAAATTGCATGAGTCATTCATTGCAATGTCTTTTTATATTTTTAAAACAACTCATAAAAAACGCCTTCATGATTCAATTGCCTTCACACTCATTGCTTATTGCCGAAAATTTCTTATAAATTCCGATGACTCAATATTAAAATAATTATTTTTAAAAGACTTCCTTCTTATGCCACTATCACACATACATAAGTAAGGCATTTTTCCATTGAAATTATTATTTTCGACATTCTCATAAATTTATATGCTCCTTCATGCTTCTCCATGCGGCATTTTAAAAAACACAGAGAAAATAACAGGAAATTCTCATAATAGTTTTGCTAACTCTTTCATTCTCTCGTTATTCCTTTTTTGCTATAAGAAGCGAATAAAAAAATATTCTCAATTAGAATAGAGAACGAGAGAGTGAAAAATCATGAGAGAGAACGAGAGGAAATCGCACGCCGATTTCCATTTATCTATAGCATAAGGCTCATGCCATTTTCACCATTTCTCTACTAACTAACTAAATAGCACACTATTCTCGTTATGTGTGATATGGAGAGCGATATGGGAGGTTGGGAGAGCTCGTTAATGCTCTACATATACGACGATTAGATGTATATATATAACAACAATTTTCCTAACATAAAACACACAAATCAATACTTGAATTTTGCAAAACTGAATATAAAAACACTGAAAATTATTTTCTCGAGCTTCTCCCCTTTTTCCATTCGTTTTCTCTCACCCGTTAGGCATATATGGACTACATATAAGCATATATGTATGATTGTTGTATTTTTTTGAAAAACTATCGTCTGATTTAGATATTAGAAATTAATATTCTCTGCCTCAACTCACATGTGCGCTCCATACACACAATTTTTTGGTTGAGCATAGGCAAAAAAGTGTATTTTGTTCTTTTCATACACACATTGCAATATGTGTGTGCGAAATGAATAAAATAATTCTTTTTCTGACTTATACAGAGAGAAAAAAATATTTTTTCTGTTTGCATGGTCAAAAAAGAAAATATATAAAAAATAGCAGGGAGGCTTCTTTCTGTATATTTTATTTAAAATATAAATCAATTATAATATTATTGTTGTTCATAACCAATCAAAATATTATCATGTAATATTATTGCCGAAACAGAAAGAGACAGGGAGAAGAAACGAGAAATGGTAAAAAACTATTCGTGATGAATATTAAAAATATTCTTGCAGACGACAACTAGCATACGAAATTTACTGTCTATTTTTTCATTCACTGATTTCATCATGATGAAAATAAGAAGAAGAGTTTAAGTACTTTATTATCATTAGTTTACTTGGGATGGTAACTGCAATACTTTTATAAAGTTAATTAAGCATTGATCTATTTTTAGAATATTCTCTAAATGATTGCACTTTACTTATTTTTTTAATCTCCGTTGTCAATCTTTTTGTTTTAAAATGATTGTTTAAATTTAAAGGCTTAAAAAAAGTAATGTCTAATTTTTTCTTTAGATTGAAATTAAAACTTGCAATTTAAATAGAGCTCGGCACTTGCATGTATACTTGACTTGTATGCACACAGTAACTTGATTATATGCATGCAAGTTGAATATCAAAAAATGTCTAGTTCGTTCAAATTTTATTCAATTTGAACAAAAGTTTTCAAACTTAAGAATTATTGCTTCCATACAAATATGTAAAATTTTGGGTAAATTGAATAAAATTTGATTGAATTAGAGAATTTTTGAAAGTCAACTTGCAAACATATAGTCAAGTCACTTTGTGCATACGAGTCAAGTATGGATGCAAGTGCTGAACCCTAAACTTAAATATTTTAACCTAAAAATAATTTCCTTAATCTTCGAATTAAATATAAAAAAAATACGCTACAATCACCACACGGACATTTATTCTTATTGGTTCTTCCACCTATTTTGTTAGCATGAACTCTTTACAATCCCACCCTTGTTTTCATTGCAACATTTCTGCAATAAATCAAATTAACTTTTCTTCTCTTTTTTTCACTCACTCATGCTACTAACAATTTAACCATCACGTTGCGGTTTTGACGTGAGTTTTCAGTACAGGAAAAAAATCGTTAATTTATCATAGAATGAAAACTTTTCTCTTTCAAAGTAAACTCATAATAATAATCATCATGATCTACAACTACACTAGATTTTTTACTTCAATTCTGATAATTGTTTTATTGCGTTCCTTTATTGCGCCACCGATAGTAAAAAATTCCCTTTTCTCTCTTCGATTCTCAACGAAAACTAAAACTTTTTAGAACTTTTTCTTCCGCTTTTTGATTTTTTTTGCGCTCAACACATCAAAAACTAACTCCCGCGATGGCTGGGTGATAGGTATGGAATGTATAATGTTTTTTAATCGTATGTACTTTATGCCTTACGTTAGAGAGCTTTTTTACAGTTGTGCTCGCCTTTCTTTCATGACTTGATTTATTTTTTTGTTCAACGAATATTTTCTATTGCACAAAAATAAAGCCCCTCAAGCACATCAAACTACTAACAGGCGCTTTTCACGGTTTCAGTATCAAACTTCAAATAGAAGAAGGAAGAGTTTTCATTGTTATATTTGCGAGATTTTTGTTTTGTTAGTTGCCGATTTTATGTCAAGCCGAAACAATCGAGCTGGTGTGTGGGTGACAAATAATAATAATATAGACTGTATTCTATGTACAGGCAAAAACTATATCGCCCTCAACGCTTTTATGTCTTTGTGTGTGAAGTAGTGAAGAGAGTGCTTGAATAAAAACTAAAATATTTTTGTTGATGAACAAAAAATGGACTTTCAAATAACATATGTGACATATGCAAAATAAAGAAATTTTTGGTAATTTTTTAGACCTGTTGAAAATTGCTTGCAATTATTTTATCGCTAAAACCAATATTTTAATATTGTTATTTCATAAAAATAGATAGCAAAATTTGAGAATATTAATACACTCCACTTAATAAATCGATATGATTTGCTAGCTATCAATCATTTTCCCGCTAAACAACAACAATACAATCAAAATATCAATTGGCAGCGAAAAACATTTGTCAAAAAAAACTCTATGAACTGAATTTGTCTGCTTTAGAGTGAAGCTCAAGTGAAATTTACATTTTTAATTTCATTAAACTGACAAATAGTCTTGTATGATATTTTTTAGAGTATCAGAAAAAACGGAACTGAAATTTAAAATTCTAATACTTTGACAAATAAAATAAATAAGTGATTGTGTGTGAAACACAAATGTGGACAAGATAGAACTATTTTCTCTAAAACTAAAGCAAAATGTGTGGCAGATTACTCTTTTTTCACAATTATTTTGTTGTTTCGATTCGAGAAGAGAATTTTTATGCATGGCACGAAGATGATAAGATTCTCATCAAATAAAAAATTATTCTTTAGACAGACGAAGCCGAAAAATTGCAAAAGAGAGAAAAGAGAACCAACACGATCGGCTTTTTCCGCTCTTTCTCAATCTCTCTCTTCTTATTCGGTTATTTTAATTTATATGTTACACATTGCATCAACACAAGCACACAAATATCACTTAATTTTGATTAGTACTTCAAAAATATAAAACACAAAAAAAATATTTTTTGAATTCTACTTGATGTGAGCAGTAGTAGGACATGTTATTAAAATATGTGTATACATTATTTTTAGTATCATTTCGATAATTCTATGTGTGCGTGTTGCTAGGGTTGATTGAATCCGTATGTAACACATTTTTAGAATGATTCATATGGCGAGTCTCGAAATTACTTAAATTATACAGAATGACATTATTAATTAAAGTTTTTGAATATTAATTAAATTTCTGTTTGAGCAATAAATTTTTAAGATTTTTAAAAGGAAATAAATAAAGAAATTTTCTTTTCAATATTTTTTACAAAATTCGTTAAATTTATATGATTGTAAACTTGTAGAAATTTTTACAATAATATTTGTAGTTCTCAATTTTAAATTTTAATCATAATTTTTGATTTAATTAGAGAGCTTATAAAGTTACATTAAATTGTATGCAAAATTTAATTGGAAATTAAGAAATATAAAAATAAGATAATATTTTTAAAAAATTTCACTAAAAATTAGGAGATATAAAACTAGAAAATTTAATTATTTGCATTTTCTATATTTTTGACGTTTTCCTATAGCAAAAAGTAAAATCCTAAATTAAATATGAATTATTATAAACAATAAAATATGATTAAATTTACTTATTTGAATCTTGTAATTGAGTCTGTTTAAAAACTATTATTTAATGTACAAAAAATCTAGAAAATTTTAATAATTTCTGGAAAATTTTCAATTTTAATCATTTGCTAAATGTCAACTAAAATTGTCTAAATACACATATGTACGTAGGAAAGAATTACAAACAATGATAATAACAATAATAAAACTATCAACAAAGCATTCGCATTATAACCTCCTCCGCCAGCATTACGATTATAGATTTTATGTATCATAACTTTGATTTTCATTTATGTATGTTTTGGAATAAATTTTCTATAATTCTAGAATGAAGGGAGAAATCCAAAAGCAGTAATAATAAAAATAATTCTCTCGCCTTCTCTTTCTCTCAATGAAGGGATGAAAAAGTTTAGTTTTAGTTGCTCCATTCTCATCCTACTCTTTTACTATTGTTTTATTCTCTCATTCTCCATACTTGAGTTAGTTTTTGAATGAATTGTCAACATTTTGTATTTTTTTGCACAAACTGTTTTTCAATCCGACTGTATTATTTACATAGTGCCAGAAATGGCTACTGAAAGAGAACAAAGAGCATAACAGCGAACTGTCTGCCAAATAACTGCTACTACATAATTCATAGTTTTGCTAAGTAGTTTACTGCAAATTTATAATGGCGCATGAAGAAGAAGAAACTTGAATGAATTGAGAAGGGCGGGAGCAGGCGGAAAGGGAAGGAAGAAAATTGAATAAATTGAAATCTCTCTCTTCATTCTCTTTTGTTTTATGTGAGACACACTCTCATAAGTATCGATTAAAACAATTTTCTTTTACAGTCATTTTTACATAATGAATATGGCATAAATTATTTAGAGAATTTTTCCCAAAAAAATTACCTTTTAAGATCACTATCAAAATTGATACAATTATCGAGTTCAAACTGAATTTATAAAACAAATTATATATGTAGATGGCTTGTTATTATATGATGCAATATCGTAGCCGTTACACTATGTGGGATGTAATGGGCCTTGGTTAGTGGAAAAAACAAAAATTTATTGCCTTATTGTTTCACTTCTTCTTCTTCTTTTGCTGTATTTGTTGAGCAATTTTTCCGGGAACCGACAAAAAGTTATTACTATTATTAAATTTCAACAACCTTCTCTAATGAGTCAAGATTGAATAAAATTAAATGAATTTTTTAAAGAAGCAATTGCTTGAACAAATTTCAATGAGTCAAAAATAGTTTTTTTGTTGTCGTGAATCATACTCTGTGTAGGTACATTCTCTTTATTATTGCGCCATGAGAGTTAATTAGCTCAATATGTGTGAGAGTACGTGCAAATATTTCCGGACACAAAAAGAGTTCTTTCATCTCCTCTTTTTTCGCCACTTCTTTCCATTCTTGTTATTTAATTTATTTTAATTGCTTTAATGTTTTTTTTCTGTTATTGTTTTTCTTGCAGGATCATCATGGGAAAGAGCTTAATGTACAATGAAGTAATATGGAGAACAAAGTGGCGAAAGGGTGGATGGCAAGTTGCTGATATTGTAAAGGTTAGTATGAACTAAAGAATTGAAAGTTTTTATGGAAATTTTTATTTTTTCATGAAATACTTTAAAAGAACGAAAGTTTTTATGATATTATAAAAATTAACGAAAGATTTTATAGATGGACGAAAATTAAACGAATTTAATTAATTTTTCCATATTTATCTATTTCTCACAATATTCAAGTATTCAGGATTACACTTTGTGCTTAAAAGCAGTTTTTTGCAGTAATTCCTAGACAATTGTAACAAACTAGAAGTTTTTCCTTTTATAAAAGATCAAAAAAAAAAAAATTTTAACGAAATTAATATTTCTTGAAATCTTTCGTTTAATTTTTCAAATTATTTGTGCCAGTTAGTTTAAGAATTGTAATTTTTGATAAAAGATTTTATGGATGATTATGATTGTGTGATATATATTTAATGCGAGAAATATAATATTTTCTCATAATATAATATTTCTTATCCAAAAATCTCAAAAACTTCTCTTAGTCTATTCATAAACTTTAAAAATTATATTTTTTGTCAAATGAACAAGAAGCACATACATAGAGAAATTCAACCTTACTTGCTCGCTCATACCATCACAACAATCACAGTCACTCTAATTTACATGTCTTATTAAATTAAAAGAGAAATGAAGTAAAGTTCTCCACGTTAGCATACTCGCAACAAAGAAGGGTTATCGGCAAAGCAAGAGCAACTTAGGAATATATAAAAAAGGTTGATGAAACTCTCCCGAGACGGTTTTAATGTTTCTTTTAATTCAAGTGATATAAAAAAATATTTTTTCTCTTTAATTTTAATTTTTTTTTTCTTGTGTTAGCGTCCGACAAATTTTTGTTGCCTCTAAATCTCTTCTTAATTCTTTCTTTTTTTCTTATATATGTACGAGGAGTAATAAAAGAATATGACGGTTTTTATTATGCATGATCGAAGATTGACTTATTTCAATTACATGTTTTTTATCTCATTCTTTCTCTCTTTTGACTCTATATGTTGTCTCGTCCAATAGACAATGAGTTAAGCAGCACAGAGAAATGAGATGAAGGAGAAAAATTCCAGTTTTCAGGTATCAGAATTGAAAATCTGTTTTAATATCAAAGTAATAAAATTTTACTCAGCACGCAATTGAAATGATTTTTTGTGTGTTGCCATTCAATAAACGAATAAGAGAGAAAACTGAAAAAAAATTCTTAATTCAATTATTCATTTGCTTCAATCTAGATGAATTTTTATAAAGACTTCTCTCTCCTTCTTACTCCATCACAGCCTCTTTGTTTCTTTTTCTCTCTCTCTTTGGACGAGTGAAGACCATTAATTACCATTTAACCATTAGGACAAGACATGAGAAAGAATTAAAATTGTTGGTATTTTTATTATTATTCACTTACATTTTGGTGATTCATGACACATTGTCTGTATAAATCTGACACATAGATTTTAACGAATTAAGTAAGTTTCAAATGGATTGTTATTGTTAAAACAAACAAACAAATGCGAATGAAGTAATTGAAATGACACTACGAGACATTGGAATTGATTTTGTACTTCGATAATTTCAAGGTGCCTTTTATTGATGCTTAATCTTGCTAATTATTTTCTATGCATTTGTCAAAGTCTACAGTTAATTAGGCTTAAGATTAGATAACTTTTGTTCACACAGAATAAAATTTAATCCTAAAAACTTCATGCCTGCATTAAATCATCAAAATATGTCTATTTAAAATTATTCAAAGGAGCTTCATACATACAGCTTGTAATTAAATTTTTTTTCAAAATGTTGACCAATTTTTAAAAGACTTTCAAGATATTTCTGAAATTTTTCTAAAAGCTCATTTCATTTTCTAATTTAACGTATAAACGTATTTTAAATTTTTCAAAAATATATCCGTTATAAACTTAAATAAATGACATTCTGTTGCATTCTTAATATTTTATTTATCATCATTAATTATACTCGTCACAATATTACATTTCCACGAAATATTTTTCACTTTTTAAAACAACGTATATGCGAAAATAATTTACGTCTTTGACAAAGAAAAAGAAACAGAAAAACAATGAGTCAAAAAAATTTGATCAATTGATATGCTTCTTTTATTATTCAATTCAAAAAAATAAAAAAAAATTTTTTGTTCAATTTTCATCAAGCAACAATTGAAAATACGATGATCAAAAAAATAACAAGAAGAAGAGATATAAATTGTTGTGATCAATAAAATTGAAAACAACAAAGATTTTAATTGAAGTCAACTGTAGGTACTAACACGAGTGAGAGATGATGTCGTTGAGCAGCTATTATTGTTTAAAAGAAGAAATGACAAAAAAGTGAGGCCGCGCATACATTTTTCGGAGAGTAAATGTAATGTCATAAAACTTTCAAGCAATAAACAGATAAAAAGATTTCATCGACAATATTTTTAGTGGGTTTGTTAACCTCACTTCTTTCACGACGCTCCTCTCCTCTCTAATACTCTCTCTATGTATGTACACCCAAAATCATCATATCCAAATGAGTAAGAAGAAAAGAAAGAAAAATTATTTGAATATAGAACTAGATACAAGCTTTCTTTTACTCACTTAATTCGGTGACTCTTCTTTATTTCTTATAGATATACATAAGCATCTTAAAATAATTAAGGAAGGAGAGAATGAGAGTAATGCGTTGCAAAGACGATATTTTATGGGAAATATTTTTATATTTAAACATACACGAACATTTATTTCGTTTTTTTACTTACTTGCTTGGGTGTGAATGGAAAATTAGAATTTAGAATGTGGTGATTTGATGACATGTTGCTTCATTTACACAATTCTCTTTCACAACAACTCCTTTGATGATCATCATGCACATCGACAGTAACTTTATGGAACAGTCATAAAATGACATTTTTTAATTTTCTCGTTTCTTTTGTCATTTTGGCTTGAGGTGATGAAATTTTTTGTTTGTTATGCAATTGAGCAAAAATCATCAATTTGCAAAGGACTTTTTAGTGTTATTCGTTCAAAGCTGTGGCTTTTAACACTAATCGAAACAATAAAAAAATTGTTAATTAATTTTAATGTATTGTTTTTGTTAATTTTAAAGTTTTTTCAATCAATGATACTTAAACGTTGCTAATAAACTGTGATTATGATTGTTATACGTTTTTTGAGCTCTTGACATGAGTTGTATATTAGTTAAGTTTGAGTATTGATTTAAATTCGATAAAGTTTTGATGAAATTTTATATTTGAGAATGAAATTTATAAGGAATAGAAATTAAATTAAATAATTGAAAAAAAAAGTTTGTTTATTTTATTAAATAAATTTTAAAAGTAACAAAAACAATCTTAAACTATTTTTTGATGAATTTTTCGCATTTGATAAGGCTAGAAAAATATGATTATCTAATTAATGAATGTTTATGAAACAAAGAATTTTCTCAGTTAGCAACAAGTAAGCATAAATGTAGATTCACGTGATTCAGTAAAAAATTACTTATAGGGAATATTTTTCTTACTACACATTGGTTCATATATAAAACATTGCAGAATTTCCAAACAAAAATTTTATAAAATCGTTCAGTTCTCTTCATATTTTTCCTTTCGAAATACAATTTAAAATCTTTATTTTAAAAACTACAGCTTTTGTTTTAAAAAATAATTCAATTAAAGAATTTTCAACAGAATTTGAAAATCACATTTTATTTATAAAACAAACAAGTTCTCAATCCTTGAATCATGAAAAATATTTAATCAGAAAAATTATTTCTCATTATAATAATCATCGTCAACAACATTTTTCTTCTATGTAATTAAAAAATCACATCATGATGAGTCGCTTTACCTAAATACATTTTTAAAAAATATCAATTTCTCAATGTCTCATATTTATATATAAAAAGAAACAAGTAAGAAAACACACATGACGTTTTCGGTGAGATTTAAATAAATTTTTTTTATTTAAAATAATTTTTTTGATATTATAAATTTCATGAAATTAAAAGACGATTGTGAAAGTCTTGTATTAGGAGCTCGAATAAAATAATAAAAGAAGAAAGAAAATATTCAATAATAAATCTAAAAAGCAGTTTGAGATTATAATCCGAATGAAGAAGAAATTTATATATAAAAAACCATTAAAAGACACTCTCTAAATGCGATCTAAACAACAACAACAGCACACATTCATTTGAAGGAGAAGCGATACACGAAAATTTTTCCCCAAAAAAAGTGTCTTAAACACGAATCGACTGATCATGGTGTGCTCTTTCTCTCTCTTACTCAACGACACATTATCAATTGAAGATATTTTAGTGAGTGAACTAGCTAGCAAGAGAGTTCGAGAGAAGGAGAAGAAAAATGTTATTTTTTTGTTATTTTATTACACCAAAAAAGAAGACTACATCTCTATATAAGAGCGATGTGAATATTTAAATATTTTTATATAAAAATTACTTAGAAACCAGTTTGTTCAGTTGAAACTCTAACTAAAGGAGATGCGAAGAACTGTTTGGTATTAAATTAACGAAACAAAAATACCCATTTTTATAACAAATACGATTTTCGGTATTTGAAATTTATGGGACACATTTTTTTCTTCTCCTCTCACTTACAATTTTATTTTACATTTTTTTCATGTTGCTGTATTTTGAAAATCAGTAACAAAGTATCTAAAGTGATCTCTTCTCTTTTCTAGCACTTACTGAATGTTTAACTATAAAATTTATTTCATACATTTTCAACTTGCCTTGATAGATGCTGTAAAATAAAGTCCACGCTGTTCCATCATTATATGTATAATAGTTTGCGGATGATCAGTATGAGGTACAATCGTAATCAAGATTTGTCTTTCTCTTTCTGAGCAATGGTTGATTGGTTAAAATAAAAAATATTGTATATATTATAATAATTTAGGTGGTGACACTTAATAGAGTTTAAGTGGAAAATATTGATGAGCTAATGAGCTTATGATGAAATTTTTTAATATGAGATGATTGGATTATTAATGAGCGATTTTTTTTGCTGTTCTTGTTTATTTTTTGCAGATTTTCAAAAAAAAAATTGATTGCAAATTTATTAAGATGAAGAAGTTTCTACTGACACGAAAAGAAAATTACTAGAATAGAAAAGAGATCTTTTTTGAATAATTGTTTCTTATGTATAAGATTGTCCTAGTTGCTTTTTAGATAAGTTCAGATAAATTGCAAACTTTCAAATGTAAACAAAATCAAAAATTTAAACAAAGAAATCAAAACAAAAAAAAAGTTATATTTCCTAAAAACTAACCATAATTAGCCAAAAATAACATGAATTGTGCAAGAATAAAAATATCACATGCAAAATTTCAACCTTTCCCAACAAAAATATATATTTTATCAAACTGAAAATATTCTATAATAAAAACAATAAAACATCAAAAAAAATAAAAATAAGAAGGAATTTTCCGTTGGCGGAAAAAGAGAAGGAGAAATTGATATTAATAAGAATCCATTAAAAAGACTACATCATTCGAGAGCGTGAGTGAGTGAGCGCGAGCAACTGTGAATAGTTGACGCAAACGACAATTTTTTTTCTCTCACTAAAAACACAACAATTTCGAAGGTGACAAAACGAGAGAGAGATAGAGAAGTTAAGAAGAAGTAAAGGAATATAAAATTGAGAAGAAAAAAATTTCAACATTTTTTGTGTAATGGCTATTGGATATTTGTATGGTATGGAGATGCTATTTATATGACCAATCTAATCTTCTTCCATTGAATTATATATTATTGCTTTAAGACTCCATCTCCATACTCTCTGACAATACCGACAACTTTTTGTAGTATAAGTGTATATTTATACAACACCGTGATGGGACCAAGCAATAAGGCAGGTTTTATGTAAATGCTTCATTAAAGCATTTTTTCGTGTATCTTTTGCTTCACCAAATAATAAAATAAATAAAAAAATCTGCGTTAAACACTCGAAATTGATTTTTCTTTCTTTTTCTCTCTCAGTTTCTATCAAAATAATATAAAACACAATAAATTCTTTGCTCTTTTCTATTCATTAACTCGCTAATCGTGCGCGCAAAATCTTTTCTTTAACAAACTTTTGCAAATTAATTTTTAAACAGATGCAGATTTCAATAAGAAGATGAAAAATTATGAATTGATTCAATGATCAAAAAAGATAAGCAGCTTAACGGACTAAGTTAGTCACATATTGCTAGCGCTAAATGAGATTTATGAGCTATTATGTATGATGCATTGATATATGTTTTGGGTCAGTTATGCTTGATTATGCAAAAAATTGATCAAATTAATTTGAAACAGGTTTGACAATTTTATGATGTAGTTGCTAATTAGCTATTAAACAAAACTTCAAAAAGAACCTCCCAAATCGATTATCTTGTTGAAGAAATACACAAAAATTATCTTTGGAATTTCCTTGAAGATGATGATATCACTTTTATAACAAGTAAATTGTCAAATGATCTTCAAACCACAGACATTATATGAAAATTTTCATTTTATTCTTGCCAAAATTTTATTGACTGAAAGAATTCAAATAAACAAGTATAAAGTACAATGACGTATGTTGACGAGAAATTGAGTTTGAGATTCATATCACATGGCGTATGGTGCACCGAATAAAAACTTTTTTTTGATACAAAAATAGAATAATAATGTATGAAGCAAAAGAAATGTCGCACGCGTTTAGTGTTCTGACCGAGTAAAAAAAATGAGGAAAAAATTTTGTGTATTTTACGTAAATTTTCATTTTCTTATTTTATATTATACACAGCAATAGAGAAGCACAAAGTACACTTGTTGGAAATCAATCAAGCAGTTGGTGATCGCACGCAATGATCTCGTTGAAGAAGTCATCGTTCGTCTCCTCATTTTCATTTTATTATGTATGATGTATAATATGCTCTATATAAATACATTATCATGAAAATAAGTCGGAAAAATCAGAAGAAGAAAAGAATGAAAAGGGGTGCGAAAGAAATAAACTTTAGTGTTAAATGTGTAATATTTTTTAAGAGTTATTTATTAAATTACTTTTTTGAAATAAAAAAAAAATTGAAATTCTTTATAGTAAAACACGTTCATTTAATTTGCAGACATATGAGCAGATTTGACAGAAGCAAAGATTGCCAAAAGCAACTACTTGCTGGCAGATGCTTTTTGCCGATTAACATGCGTTGCCTATAAGCAGATTTTTTCTGTATTTTGCAGTCAAAAACTGTTTAAAAACTAGATTTTTCAATTTTAATCGATTTTTAAAATTTTATAATCAGAACTGTACATTTTTGTTAAAA
Source organism: Polypedilum vanderplanki (assembly GCA_018290095.1). Lineage (NCBI taxonomy): Eukaryota > Metazoa > Arthropoda > Insecta > Diptera > Chironomidae > Polypedilum > Polypedilum vanderplanki. Next base: position 27,037,202 of record CM031379.1, on the reverse strand, counting down.
TAATAAGGACTAACATGCTGCAATATTCTATAAATAATTTTCTATAACTCTTAAATGACTTATTATCAATTTTTTTTATTAATTTAAATTACTAGTCAAAAAATCATGATTGAAAAAATTCTTCTTTAAATTTAAACAATTTGTATCAATTTTTCCATAATAAACAATAACTAAAGCAAATCAACTAAATTGAGAGAGTAGGAAAAATTGAAAAATTGAGGAAGAGCACGATAGATTTGAGATAGATATTAAATGAATGTTAAAGTACATACAAAGTCACGGAATAGTAAAATGGAAACAAGTCACAACAAGCCATCAGTTTTACACCATAGCGACAAGCTCTTTCCATTCAAATGTGACTAATATAATTTATGACTGTTAACGAAAAATAATGTAAGAAGAGCTTTAGTGCGAGATGAAGAGGAGAGAGAAGAAAAAAATTGAAATTGATGGTCGACGAGATTGTTTTGAGGTCCACTAACGACAAACGAGAAGTAAAAAAAAGAGACAACCATTACTGACTATCTATGTGTGAGACATGAGCTCCGTGTACATTCGGTGACAATCTCATGTATATATGGCACATGAAATTTATCTACAAACATTTTTTTCCTCTGTGCTGCTCTTCTCTCTTCATGGCTTATTTCGTTGTTTATTATATTTTTATTCAAAATAATAATAATAATCAAAAGACATATTTTTATTTATTGCTCTCTCTACGCGAACAACAACGTAACAATCCTCACTCATAATGGACATTCAAGAAGTTACCGAAGCAAATACGCCCAAAAAAACTATACGTTATACACAATATACTTAATATTTAAAATAACTCTAAATATTTTCCATTCGGCCAATTGTATTCAAACAGCAAAAATAAAGAAGATCTTCTTCTCTATGTGTATATTCAATTTTTGGTAATATTGAATGTGAAGGAAAAATAAATAAATAAATATCAACTGAAAGAAACTAAATACAAATTTTTTAGATTTCAAAATGAATATTAAATGATATTAAAAAAATGTTGATCAGTCCGAATGCTGTGAATGAGAGACTGAAAGAGAAAAATTTACATAATTATTTTTCATCCTTTGTCCATTGCTTCGTCTATTCCATTAGTGGTCAATACTGTTTGCCGCACGCTCTTGTAGATTGGCTCTATTTTTTTTGAATCCAATTATTTCTCTATAATAAAAAATTTCAGTATCTTAGTTAAAAAAAAGAATGATCATCTTCAAAATCTTTTGCATATTATACCATTAAAAAAATGTTACTCGTGTCGTTCATTTATGGTTGAATTGATTGGTTAAATATCAAATGAAAATGAAGATTATTATAAAGCCCCCCTTTTGAAAATAAATTTTTTATACCGAAAAAATGTGTATATATAAATTTTATTACTCATATAAGAGAAGATGTAGAGAGAAAAAAAGCGTATTACTTGTTATCGTCATCACACATAACGAATAAATTTATTTAAGTCCACGAGGAGGAATTAGTTAGTTAGTTAGTTGAGGAAAAAAGAGACTTTTTACTTTTTTAACTTCAACACACTAAAATATTGTTTGTATGTATATTTTTATTATTTTATCAAGCTGTGGCAATTTTTTATGAGCTTTGTATTCATTTTTAGGTGATTTTTAAGTGAGCTTTCGAGATTTTTCAAACATTTACTTTCAATATTTTGGATTGAAATTTCAATGAAGTTAAATTTATCAATTTTTAAAGATAAATTGAGTAATGAGTCAATATTTCTCTGTTCTATTAAATTTTACTTAAATTATAATGCCAAAAATTGAATTTTGTTTTCGTATTTACAAAAATTCTTTGTTATTGTTTACAAATTTTAAATTTCCGTTAATTTTTATTTGCAATTTTTTTATTAAATTAAAAATCAACCTTCTTTCACCTGTTTAACAACAATCACTAGTTAACTTTCCCACAAGAAAAAAATCATTTCCATTTTAATTCATAAGTGGAAAAAGTCGTATCTATGGTCAAACTATCTATTCCAATTACCATAGTATGGTAATTATTCGAAATAAACCTGAAATTTGAAGATGACTTCGATTTATATTATTATACAAAAATTTTTTTGGTTAAGAAATATTTTACATACACATGGCGATATAAAATATTAGAGTGAGAAGGAGAGAAGCGCTTATATACGGCATACATACTTGCTCTGTGTGATGTGTGTATTTTAGTTAGTTATCTATGATCCACTATTTTCCTCTAATATTATTCACATTATAATTTACCTGAAAATAAAATTTATTTATTCTCTTTCTTCTCTAAACGACAAAACACTGAAATTATAGCCAAGAGTCGATTCTTCTTTTCTTCTCAGTTTTCTTATGGCATTCTCCTTCAATTAAATGTTTATGTCGATATTATTCAAATGAGGCTTATTCTTCTCCGTGCATAATATATAAAAATACATTAATTTAACCCGTACCGAAGAAAGAGAGAGAGAGAGCTTTCAAATCTCCTTCATTTCTAATGAATTTTTTTCTTCATGGAATAAAATTTATATACTTTTGAATTAATTATTACCTTTCGATAGCAAACCGATTGTAATAGCAGCTCTTTGCTTTTTGAAATCTTTTTTTTATAGCAAGACTTAAGATCTTTTTTTGTCAAATATGTTCACATATTTCAAGGGCTTACATCATTGTCATTTGCTCATTGTCGAAAGATTTTAATTACTGAAGATATTTTTGCACTGTAGTGTTATATAGTTGTGCTCAATTAAAGGCATTTACAGCTCCTTAGAGATACACATGAGATGATTCCTTTGTAATTTTCAATCAACACGTGTCATAACACATACACACACGTAATATGTCTCATGAGAAAATTTAAAAAGAGGTAAATTTTTTAGACTAAAATTGAACACTACCTCAATGTGAATGAAACATGATAATTATTTTTTATTACCAATTGTATGTAAAAGATCTTTGTTACACTTAAAATATTATTATTATTATTTTTGCAAAAACAACAAAACAACAAAGACGACTATGCGGCGTGACCTTTCTCGTTTCTTTTAGTTTAGTCATTATCAAGTAATGGCAGTGTCTTTTTTGCGCATTACTTTATTCTTAAATTATTTTAATTAAAATTTTCTGTCATAAAAAATTCTTCATTCTTATTCTTTAGTTTAAGCAGCGAGTACATTTACATATTATTTCAATTTCAAGTGAATTTGATTAAAATCAAGGTGAAATTAAAAGTTTTTATTTCAGTTTTAAATAATGAATCATTTTATTTGAAGTAATAATAAAATTCTTTTTACTTTTTACAATTTTTAAATTTTATGCATTTACATTAATTTGCATGTTAAATTAAAAAATGACTAAATATTAATAGCAAAAATCAAAAACAAAAATCAAGGAGTGGACACATAAAATTTGGATTTAAACAAATTAATTTTAACCTCTGTTGTGATAACAATGTTTTATCAAAATGCAATGTTTAATCGAAGTCATTCCATGTTATTTGACTTATCATGAAATTTGCTGAAAATTGTTGTTTGATCAATAAAATCAAAGTTATTAATATTTAAATAACTTTCAACTTGACATTTTCCAACTTGACTTTTATAACTTGAAATCAACTTGAAATTTATTACTTGATTAAAACTTGATACTTGAACTACTTGGCTTTTATTATAAATTATTATTTTACAAATTCATAAATTTTTGTGTGAAATCAATTTTAATTCAAAATTCACAAAATGTACGTTCACAGATTTTTTAAAATCAATTATTTATTTTTTTTAAATTTATTTTTACAATATTATCTTAAATAGAAATATCCAATCCTAGCCAAATAAAAAACTCCATTCACCATCACTAACAAAAGCAGCAATGATAATAAATTGTCGTTCATCACTTTACTCTATGATAAATCGCCATCACACAATCCATCATTAGCAGAAAAAGAGTTTTATCTAATTGAATATTTTGTTTTTACACACATGTCGAACATTCAATAATCTTATGACTTGTTAACAACATCCTTATTCGGTTTCGATCACACATTGTTGCGGATTTGCAATCAAATAAACGAGTTAAAAAATTTCACAAAAAATATATATATTTAGAGAAAAAGTTTTGACACAATTTTTTGCAAATAAAAAAAGAAGAAGATAAAAAGTCAAGAAGATGTTGGTTTGTGTTAGGCAAGTTTAATAATGTTAAAAGATCACATGGAGTGAACGAGAAAGAAAAATTAGTCTTTAATGTCCACATATCGCATACCATTAATTTTTAATTGCCATAGTCAGGGATACGGCTGCTGCAGTAAGTATTACGTAGCATTGTACATTTAACGACCTAAGCCTCTTTTCGAGCATTTTTTGTGTATGGAATTTTTTTATATGTTAAATTACTCTTTCAATCCGCTCCTTTCTCGATTCACTGTAAGAAAATTTAAATAAAAAATAAATTATAAAAATTTCAATTTTTCTCAAAAAACACAAATACATAAATAGTTGTTTCTTCTTCTTTATTTTATGGGTGATCATGAACACAAGAGGAAACAAAAACTGGCTACCATTAATTTTTCTCCATAACAACCAAAAAAAATATTTCTTTGCTTCACAATCTCACTAAAATAATTTATGGAAAATAAATTTATAATCACCATATCAAGCATAAATTTAGTTGTACATAGACAATCAAAGATATAATAAAATGTTCCATCTTAGGTGATATTACTATGATTATAGATAGTTGATGATCATGAGATTTCTTGAATTGATTCAAATGAAGAAAAATTTTCAAATCAACTTTTTATTACTTTACAACTGAAGATTTTTAATCACAAAAATTGAAGCTTAATTAATTTTTATTTTTACCTAAAAACCAGTTATGGTTAAAAAAAATCTTCAATTCTAGAATGACATAACAAAGTCATTTAAATTTATATTTTATCATATAATAAATAAGATTTAGACACTTGCTGAACTTTACAGAATTTCGTAAATTTTGGCATAAAGTTCTATAAATATTAATGAATCGTTTCTAGTTAGATTATTTATTTATTGCCATTATCTATAAATTTTCATCATTTTCCTTATCTCAACTAGAAATTTTAACATAAAATTTTACCAGTTTAACTTTTGTTGTCAACAAAAATTATCTTTGTTGTACATTTTGACTTCAATGAATTGTCACATGCAAAAAAAAGAAGAAGTAAATTATCTCAAGACGATCTTCATCATCATCTTGTTGTTATTTGCAATTTCGGTGAGAAAAGAAAAGAAAAGTAGCTCACACTGTAGAATGATTAATGAAACCATTGAAAGCATTAGCTTGTATCAAGCTCCTAATTTTGAATGAACCATACTACACCACGCTTAACAAATGACCCGTAAAAAGAGCAAGAAAAAAGTAATAAAACCATTGTGAATGTATGTGAGAGTTGCAGCATGCTCTTTCTATAAAAAAAGTATTATAATACTTAGGGATGATATAATGAAGGCGAAAAAAGGCAAAAAAAATTCTGTGAGAAGCCTTGAAACATTTTCGGTGGAGTGGTTACGGACTTCAATTAAACACAACAGCATACACAAAAGAATGCCCCGATAGATTTCCAAGAAAGGTATAAAGAAAAAAAATTATGCTGTTTTTTTAATGTCCATTTATTGAGCTATAGAATTTATTTTTTTATTTCTTTCTCTTTTTGCTCTCTCTGTGGAGGGCTATGAAATTGGTAAATTGAAGAAATTCGAATAAATGATTGTGTATGTATAAAAAGATACACGGAATTGTTTGAGGAAAATAGAAATGAGAGATTTTTATATAAACTTTTTTTTTGGGTAAAAAAATAGTTTTCGATTAAAAAGCAAACGTAAGAAAAGAGAAAAGAAAGAGAAGAAAATAGATAAAAATATTTGTATGATAATATATGCCGATGTTAAATCTACCTTTACTGAAAAATAATATCGTAAAATAACAGTTTTCAGTTACTCTAATATAAAAAGAAGGGAGATGTGTTTCAAATTAGGAATTCTTAAATTAATGAATTTTCAAATTTTCATTTTTGTTTACAAACAAAAAATTTTGTAAACAAATAAATTTTTCATAAATAAATAAATTTCTTATAAAATCTGATTTAATAAAGTTGATTTTATTACTTTAAATGATTAGAGTTTTCACATTATGCTTAAATAGTTCAAAACGTGTAAAATAGATATTAAAACAGTCAAATATTAAAAAAAAATTTCCAAATTACTGAAAATTCTTTCCCAAATCATAAACATTCTCCACTTTCAACGCAATCATCCAATAAACAAAAAAAAGAGACAAAGTAGAGAAAAGAGTAATAATAAAAAATAAAAAGAAGTAAAGCAAGCTGGATCTATAAATTCTACCTGACCAAAAAAAATATTTCTTTACTTAATTTTATTTTCTGTCGATAAATTTTCAAGAAATAAAAGTAATAAGAAATGTTTTGTTAATAGAATCAGAAAATAAAAATCTTTTCTTCTTTGTGAATTTGCTATCTTAAAAAAGCGATGATGATATTGAAATTGATGAGAAAACAGGCTGAAATCGAGCACACGTACATTTTTGCAAAAATAGAAAAAAAACTAAAATGTTACGGTAAAAAGTGCTGTTTATTATATTGCATAAAATTTTGAGGTTTACGATGACTTTTTTCTAATCGACCTGTGATCACCGTATAAGGCCTTTTTCTGTTTGTCTCTCTCTCTCTTTCTATTTCAACATTGTCCGATTGTTAATTGAACCACATCCGCCTTTGTGCACAACATTTACTTAATTTATGGATATGTAAAATGGTATATTGTTTCTGGTCCGGACCGTATAGCTTTATTGTGTACCCAACAAATAGCAATGATGATGATATTGCAGAGAGGCAAGGCAAAATTCTGGAAAGGAAGAGCTGTTGATCGCATAAGGGAGTGAGAGCAAGCAAGAAGATTAATTCTAAGAGCAATTTTTAATTCTTCGAATTAGTTTAACATTAACAATATGCTCGGCTATAATTCTGGTATCAAGAATTATTTTTTATAAGCAAGCAACAAAGGTAAAGAAAAGAAAAGACCTCTGAGACCAACAGCAGCAGCAGAAGCATTTATGTCGGTACGCGAAATTAAATTTTTTGTTATATATTTTTTGGATACCTTTAGACGACCATAAAATATTAATTATATGAATAAACAGCAACAAAAAAAGGCAAAAAATGACTGCACAAAAGCAAGCACATTCATTAAGGAAAAGAGATGTTTATTATGCAAGAGGTGTTGTTTATGAATAGACGAATTGTGGAATGAGAGTACAAAGAAGTGCAATAAATGCATTTAAAATATTACGAAGCATGTACATCATGTAGAAGCATGAAAGAACAACAAAAGAAACAAAAAAAAATGTGTGTCAGGTATAAATTGTGCTTTTATGCACATTTTTAACTTTTTTCCTTTTTCTTCTTTCTCTCTTCGATGATGCTGAAGAGATTAAAAAATCAACACTTGATCCTTCCTTCTTTTATTTGCCTCATGAATGTGTATTTGTGTCTATATTGGATTTTCTACTTATTGCTGCAATTTCTATTTTTTTTATTGTTGTGTAAGTGCAACGGCATCATTTCAAGAGGGATGCAAGTACCAAAGCAAGTCCAGGCATATAAAAATGATCACTTATTGTTGACGAGGGTACCGAAAAAAATTCTAATGATAATAATCCCAACAGATAATTTATTATTATTCTATTATTATTCTTCTCTCGCTTTAAGAAAACAACTAAAAGCATCAAATAAACCTTATCTCTTCACTGTCTTTCTTACCTGCTTTTTTATGGCGAATTAAGTTAAAGTGTTGGCGGTTAAAAGCATTTTTTATTATTTACTTTCCGCGAACAACACACAGTGTGGCAAAACTAAATTTGCGAAATAAATTTATTGAGTTTATAATTTTTTTGTGAGTAAAAACGAGTATGTGCTGATGCAATACGATATTGCTATTCATGACTATTTTTGATATCTTCAGTTAAGATTTATGTTTATTACTTGCTGGTCACTTAATTATGTGAATGAGTTGGTGTATGTCATAAATAATATGATACTTTTTATGGTAGAACATTATGGAGTTGAATATACATAATTAGAAACTATCTTATCTTGAAAATTTTTAATTAAATACTAAGGTTTAGACTTAAGAGAATAAATTTAAATCAAGTTAATTTCAATATGCTTTTTAAATTAAATCAACAACTTGTTTTGTAAAATTCAAAATTCCTATTTTTAAGTTCAATATAAAGTTTTCAATACTATACTGAAGTTTTGAAACGAAAAATGAATTCCTTAATTTGTAAGATGAACTTTATATTTACTAATTTTATATCAAGTCACTAAAAATATCAAGTTGAAATCAAGTAATAGAAATTCAAGTTTAATTTATCAAATAAAGTTAAGTCATTCAGGTCAAGTTATGAAAATTTTTAAAAAACTTGATTTTGTCAAGAAAATTTTAATTTTTTTTTAATTTATTTGGGTCAGTTTTTGTGAGGGTTAATATAAATAATTTATGCAAAATGATGTGTTTGATTGTCTTGATCAAATAATTTAATGAAATTTATATTTTCCTATCATAAGTAATTACAATCTATTTTAAATAAATGCAAGTTATTTAAGTTTAAAGGTTTTACTAAAAGCTAAATCATACCATAAAAATTAATATTTAAAAAATATATAATTGTATGGGATTCATAAATTTTTTCAAAGAAAAGTCCAGTTTATTCATATAAAATTTAATTTGATCAAAACTTAAGTAAATTAAAGAATCATTAATTTTCATATTAATTTGTCGAATTTGAACCAAATGAAATTTCGTCTTAATTAAATAGAGACATTTTTGAGTAAATCAACTTGAATTGTTACTTGACAATTGCCGACGTCGACACTTGACTGTCCACGTGCAAGTGCCGAACCATATTTAAAAGTCTTACTAAAAGCTAAATCATACCATAAAAATTAATATTTAAAAAAATATATAATTGTATGGGTTTCATAAATATTTTCAAAGAAAAGTTATTTTTTATTAGAAAGAGAGAAAATTTTTCTTCCTAAATACTTATTAAATGCGAAAATAAATATCTGCAAAGGTGCTTCAAAAATCATCATCATTTTCACAAAAAAAAAGAGAAAAGGCAAAGAGAATAATAATATTCTTTCATTTCTGCAAACTCATCCCATTTTATTTCAAATTCCCTGAAAAATTATAAAAAAAGTTTCAAACCAAAAAATAATATATTTCATTTCTGATATTCGTTACACATTTAGAGTCTTTTTATGTTGTTCAACTATTTTAGATTTTGTGAAAATATTTCTTCTCCTTCATATTATTTACTTGATTTTTTTTATTTACCTGCTTCAATTTGATCGGCTGTTTTTTGTACCTTTTGCTCAATTTTTTTTATTTTCTGTTTGTTTCAAAAACGTATATATAAAGTGAACCGAGACAGAAAAAGGCAAAAATGTGTATTAAAGAATAAACTTGCTCTTTTTCACATTCTTATGGCTAACTTTATGATATTAAAAGAACCATAGAGAAAAATAATTGTATGTGTATGCGCACAGTTGAAGGCATTAATAGATTTATTAGAAAAGGGTCTCAAAAAGATTGATGTAAGAAAAGGATCTTTAATCTTTATATGCCTTACTATCATCACGTACAGGTTTTCTTGCTCTTTGCTTGCTTTATTCTTTCACATCAATGCACTTCGATCTTGATCATAAATGCAATGCAAGAAAAATAAAGAGAGAATTTCATTTGAAACATTTCGTGTCATTAATTCTAAGCGTGTAATAAACTTGACATTCCTGAATGCTCTTTTAAGAGATTTTTGTTTCTTATTTTTTATGTCAATGTGTGAGTGAATACTTGTATTTTTTAATGCGATGATCATAAAATATATTCTTTCTCACTCATTCGAATTCTTGTATTTTTATTATATATTATATATTTTGTAAAATTAATTTCTTCATGATCTCATCATAAAACTAAGATAAATAAGTAAAAAAATCGTTAGTTTGAATTCAAAACAAAACAAGATATTTTTTCAATCTTTGCTAGTTTTCAACTGACCAAAGAGCAAAAAATATAAAATAAATTTACTTAGTCGACAATGTATGTTCAATAAACAGCAAAAAATGTCATTTGATACTTTTTGTCGTTAACTTTTTTAGCCTGCAATAAATAAATGCTATACAATTTACTTTAGACCATAAAAACACTTGAAAGAAATTTTGTGATGCTACAATTTGAGAAAGAATTGAAAATGTGCTGAAAATATGTGTATGTGTGCCATAAGTAACATGTGTTTTTACTTAAATTGCTTCATGAAGCATCAGTCAGGCTAAAAAAATTCAAAAATAATATATATAAATTAAACAGACATCATTTAGTGTTGTCTTATCGTGACTCTTAAAGGCAAAAAAATATATTCATATATGAAATGAGCAGTAGCATCAGAAACAGGAAAATGAAGCAATTGCATAAATTAAATAAAAGAAAGAATAAAGAAGAATCAAAAAAATCATAATTCGCGTGTGCGCTTTTTGGTATCATTGCATGACATGCATAAATAACATAAAATAATTTTCGACCAAAAATGGAATGTTCTATGCTTCGCTGTGCATTATTAAGTATTTTATTAGAAAGAGAGAGACATTGCAGGGAGTAATAAGTAAGACATACACTCTTAAATATTTCGTGTCTCCTCTTCTTTGTATTTGGCAAAATCCAAAAATAAAAAATACAGTAAAAAGTGATATTGAAGAAGAAAACACGACAACTTGCGATGCAACCATGAAAATATTCGCCAACTAAATATTAATAAATGTCTGACCTTGAATATTCTTCTTTTTTTCCATATTCACTCACTCACTCACTCTTGTGCAGTGTTCTTGATATACATACACATAACGTTGCAGAACGCAGTTATATTTCGCTTGAAGTCATTTCGTTGTTGCGATTCTTCTGTCTCACTTTCAATTTTTTTTATATATACATATTTTTCTGCTTTTCGTGTTGTTTCTTTAAGGCACACCAAATATCATCAATGTGTGTATGCATTTAAATGTATATTTGGGTGCACGCTCATGGGGATTTTCTTTGTTGTTGCTATTTGTTCCTTTTGACGTTTCCTTCTTGTGTGCTGCATGCATTCTTCTTTTATTTTCTTGCAAAAAAAAGAGAACGATCATGCCTCTATTTATTCATAATATTCATTTCTAATACGAACAGTCTGGCATAAATAATAAAAAATGCTTTACTTCATGTGTCAGAAGGCACATGTACATGTTGATGGTTATGAAAGGAAATTATCATCTCTTGTCAAAGTCCAATAAGATTTATGATGAGATTCTAATTTGAAAATTGTTCTTTTATTTTTGTTGCAATGATACATGAAAGTGGGCATGTCTGGGATGAAATTGCACATGTTTTGTTTAATGAATTTTTTTTTTTCTTTTTTTAATAAAAAATGAATATTTATGAGATATTTTAGATTTTGACCCAGTAAAAAGAATTTTATTTGATTTGCGATTATTAAATTTATTTACAAAAATAATTTATTTCTCTATAAAATTGAATTTCTTCAAAAATTGTGAAAACTTAGCTGTATTTTAATTGAATTTTATCTTATTTTTAACTTCATACTTCCATTCCTTGATAAATTTACCAGTTTTGTTTTTGATATTACAAGTTTTATTAATTTTCCATTATTTTCAGAATTTTGAAGAAAAAAATTAATTCTTTGTTTACAAACATTTAAATGTAAACAAACAGAAAAATTTTCAAAAAATGTATTTTGCAGAATAAGGCAATATCAAATCATTAAATATTAAAACTTATTAATGCAAAGAATTCTATACTTTATTAAAGTTTTTCTATTAAAATTATAAACTCCTAGTTATTCATCAAAACTTTTCAAACTATAGAAGTATCTTCGCCCTTGATTTTGATCCAAAAAGAGAAATTTTTTTTATTAGATTTTGAAATTTCTTTTGTCTTAAGAATAAGAACAAAAAATAAATAAAAACCTACGCATGTATCGATTCATTGAATAAAAAACAAAAGGAGCCACAAAAACTGCAGTTGAATAAGAAGAAAAAGTAAGCCAAAGCAATGAGTCCAGTTAAACTCTTCTTCCTTCTTTTCTCTTTCTTTGTTCTATTTATAGCATTTTGAAATAAAAAGAGGAACAACAACGCAAAAAAAGAACTAAATGCACAATGCAAATACATCAATGTATGCGATGTTATAACATATTTTAGTAGAGAAAGAAAAGGGGCAAAAATAATATAATCGTCCCATCGATGAATCGAGAAATTCTAAGAAAAAGTAAATTTTAACGTTCTCTCTTCTTTTGGTTATTTTATTTTAATGCCCACAGAATTGGTATTAAGAAAAAGGTACATTCTGAAATTAGTTTTTCTTGAAATAAAAGAAGAGTTAACAGCGGCAACAGCAGCAATATTAAATTCTTTCAAAGACTTGCAGTTTTTTTGCTGTGCATTCTCCAAAAATTTGCTTTATTGCTATCCTTCATGAACAAGAGAATTAAAAAGAGTTTCATGATGATGTGATGGCTAAGAATTTTATGAATGCTCGAATATGCAGCACCAAATCACTTATATTCAATTCTCTTCTTCATTCTTCTTTTTGTTAATGATGAAAAACAGCAAAAATACTTAAATTCGATGGCGACTATGAAGAAGTATTGTTTGGCGTCAATTATGCATAACGGTAAATTTCTTCTCTCCCAAAAATTGAGAATATTCTTTCAATATTTCAATCATGAAAGATCTAAACAAAATTGAGCTCAATTATAAAAACTTTTGCGAAATCGAACAAAATTCCCGAGGCAATGTGCATTGATGTGCATATTATTTAGAAAAAAATTCTATTCAAACATCAATTAAATTTATCAAGCACGAATATGGTACAAAAATAATTTTACGTCTTAAAATAACTGGACTTTTTCTATCTCCTTTCTCATTTATCTTCTTCCATTTAGTAATTATGCTAATTACAAAAAATTTCGCATTCTCTTTTTTTTCTCTATACAAAATTTTTACTCAATTTTTTTAAATTTGCTTAAAGATGAAAATGTGATACATATGAAACAAATATCTATTGAAATAAGAAGAAAAAAAGATTTAAAAGTATGCCAAAAAATGTGGAAACGAAAGGTGGACTTTTTTATGCAAATTTATTTTATTTCATCTTTTTTTTGCTTTCAACTTGTGGTCATATTGAGATCTACATACTCATATTACTGTAAAGGAAGTGATGAATCTATTTCAAATAGGCTTTGTATTCTTCATAAAAGAATTTTAAACACATGAGAGAGAGAGAGTTTCTTTTAAATTAAACTTGTTTTCACACCTTAAATACAATGTTTTTGAGTGAATAAATTTATTCATATAAAATAGCCAAGCGAAAATACTTAAATTTAATGTCGGCACTTTCTATCAATTTTGATTCTTTTTTTTTTTAAAAATCAGTTTCTTATAAAACTTGAAAATTTCTTTATAATCTCTGTAAAGTTTCATGATAACCATTTTTATTTGGATTTTTTACTGCTATTTATTAGTATAAATCATTACTCTATGCTGAATTTTTGTCCATTTTATCAAAAGATGTTTGTTTTTATTTCTTTGTTTACATTTTAATGTTTTTATTTACAAAAGTAATTTAAAAATTTTAATTAATCAAATGGCAGTTATTTTAAAATAAATAAAATTTCCAATCCCAAAAACGTTTCTCTAACCCTAAAATAAGCTAAAATGTCAAGTTTATTTTTCACTTATTTAAATTGTACATAAACAATTTTGTCTGAGAGATGAAATGAAAAAGAAAATTTCGTATACGAAGCAATAAAATCACTCTACATTCAGTAGATAATAATTTCAATATGTATACATACTCACTTTATACTACAATTTCAATGAAAAAAAACAACTTGCTCATGATCGCGCAAAGTGTTTTTCATTACTACAAACGACGAATAAAAAAATAAATATAGAATCTTGATCATGAAATAAAATCAAATTTTTTATGTGATCATAAGGGAAAATTAATAAAAAGTGAAAACATTGAGAGAAAAGCTTTTCATTGATGAGACGAATGACTTAGGTGAGCGAGTAATTCTGTTTATTGATGATCACATAAAGGAAAGAGAAAGAGAAAATGTGAGAGTAAAAACATTTTCACTGAAAAGATTATTTTCATTCGCATACATTTTTCAATGTACTAGAAAAAAAATTAACTTTTAAAAATAACTCGATCTGGTGCTGTTTTTCTCAATTCTCAGTCGTTTCAACAAAAGATTTTCGTGAACACACAAAAAATTTATTTTCCAAGCTTTCATAATTTTTCTTTTTGTGAATTAAAAATTGAGAGTGTCTGATTAAATAATTTCAAAAGGCCTAATTGAAGATCTCTGGAAATTTCCGACTTCCTACCACAAAATAAATAGCATTTAGCATTGCGCCATAGCCAAAAAAATCTATCTTGACTCGTGCGTGTTTATAAATATTTCTGCTGTGTAGTAGATAAATAAAAAAGAAAAACTTTCAAGTGATTTGCTAATTGAAAATATTTCAAAATCAATTAAATAAAAGAACATCATAAATTAATCAGTTGTTTTTGTTGAAAAGTAAAAGCAAATAAGATGAACAGAAGACATCACCATCATCATCATCGTTCGACATATAAGCCTCCATTTCGGCTGAAAAACAGACGGGTGAGCAAAAATTAAATCTTTTTTTCTAGTTCACGGGGAAATCACACAATCCTCGAATGTCAAAGAATGAGAAAAAATTTCCTCTCTTACTCTCTTGTAAGATCATCTCGAAAATCCGTGACGTCATATATATCAGGAAAAATATTTTTTTTTCTTTTCTTTTCTCAATAAATCATCGTCGTCATATTTTTTTCTCTCAATGTTCAAAAGGAAATAATTAATTGCATGATGCAGAATTTTTTAATGCAAAAAATGCATGAATCAACATACATGCATGTTATTCCTTCTTTATATTAATGCATTCTTTCGCGGAAAAAGCGCATTATCATCGCAATAAAGGAAGAACAAGAAGAAGAGAAGAAAAAAACATGAAGCGTAAAGAATGCAGAAAAACAACGACGAGAACGTGACGTCAGACAACCATAAATTTTAATCCATTCTGCTGCCGCTGTTGTTCTCGCATTCTACTCACTTGGTGGTGGTCATCAATGTGTATTTGAATAAATAAAATTATATCAGAAGCCATGAAGCGATGGCTCGTGCCCATTTTTTTACCATTGACAGAAGTTGATCATTTTTAAAATAAAATAAATATAATACAAGAAAAAACATGCATGTAATATAATGAAAGAAAGAAAGCTTTCATGTGCGAATATGAATGAATGAAAGTTGTAAAGTTACTTTAGTTTTAACAGCGCTTGCGTGAAAATTTTCCGTTTTCATGTGCTTGTCTGTGAGAAAGTTTTGTTCATAAATGTATTGGAATTGATGTGTTTTTGTGCTAAAAGTCAGGTTTTGGATAGCATTTTGTTTTTCCATGATTTCATCAATTAACAAACTTGATTTGAATGGCAAATTTGGATAGAATTCAAAGTTTATTTATTAATCTAGTTAAACATGAAGAACTTTTGTTAAATCATTCAACTTTTCTTTCATAAACAATAAAAATTTCAAAAAATCCGCGCGTGCGCACGCAATGCATTTTTTAGCTGGAGCATGAGATTGGTAGTGTTTTTACATCATAAGCAAGAATTCTCCATTTCAATGCTAAAAACAAGTCAGAACTTCTTCTCCCTACACCATACAATAGTGCACATACAATATACCTCTCTTTATTTTCGGAAAAATTCGTATATGTGTGCTTTCAGTCATGGCTCTTAATCATTTTTATTCAGAGAAATTTTCTTTTTTAGGAAAAAAATAATTATTATAAAAAACAATATTAGAATAAAAATGAAGAAATTTCTCGAGTTATTATTTGAGTTTAAGATAAAACAAAAAGTCGAGTGAAAAGTGAAGTGAAATAATATCAAATTAAGTAGAAGAAAAAATCAAAAAGACTTAAGAAAATCTAGCCATTTAGTTTTTTTTGTGCGAAAGAAAAAAAGAGCAAAAAAAGAGAAAGAATTATCACAGAACTGGATTTAACAAATTGTAATTATTATTTTTGAATATGCAACAAAGTTAATGGACAATTTTCAAGCAATATTTTTCCTTTCTTTTTTTACAAGAGTTGCAGGAAGAAAAAATTGATTTTACAAAGAAAAAAATTATTATTTCGAAAAAAGAAAGGAGAAAACGTAAATTGAGAAAAATTGAACAAAAAAAATTTTCCACTTCTAAAAAAAATTTAATGGAATATCTGTTTTAATGAACATCAATGACATGAGCTGAAAAATCTAAATATGTCAAGAGGCAAAATTGAAAAAGAGATTAAAATATGAACATATTGAATTTTTAATTTTTGCATATAGGAGTGGTGTCGAACTGTGATGATAAAAAGAAGCAAGGGATGGATACTTAAATAATTTATTTTAATTAATAAATGAATCAATTGACTTGATTTCAACTTGATGATACTTGACTAAAACTTGATTTCAAGTGACTTGACTTAAAATTGACATTTAAATACTTGATTATAATTTCACTTTCGAAATGATTTGACTTAAACTTAATATTTAATTGACTTGATTTTTTTAAATTTACTTGACTTAAATTAAACTGGTCAAAACAAAAAATTAATGAAATTCTTTTGAAATTTTAGTTTTAAATAAATAATCCAATCAACATAACGTATGTGAAGATTAAAAGTTGATATCTTTTAAATTTGTTTTCAGTTAAGTTGAAATTTTTTAAAGTATCCATCCATTGAAAAAAGGAGTAACAAAGCAAAGAATTTAAAAATATTTACTATAAAATATGTATATGATAATACAATAATTCTATGCTTCACCTTAAACATTTTAATTTTTCTTTCTCTTTCTCTCTGTTGTCAACAGTGCTAGTTTGCATATTTTTTTCCTACCTTGTCTCTTTTTCTCCCCTTCTCATTTTCCATTAAAACTAATTGCCATTTTCTGTTCGAATATGTTTCACTCTGGTGACCTCATTAATGTTTAATGATTCAACTTTTTTTTTGCGAAATATAAATTTATGAAGTGAAATGAAAAAAATAGGCTCAATGCGATGAATGTCATTCTTTTTTTCTTCAATTTTTCTCAATACACAATTTTATCTATAAGAGAGCATAAGTGCACTAATTGTTATTTTCTTTCCATTCATTCTCTTTTCATTCTTTAATGTTCATTTAGTATTATCAAGTTTGTGCAGTGATTTTAAATCAATATATCAATAATTATGACTTTGGAGTAAATGAACAAGAAAAATCACGAAATATTATAAATTAGTGGAGCATCCGTAGTGTTTTTTTGCTAGTGTGTACAATTTTTTAATTGATAGTTTGCAAATAAAAAAAAATTAAGAGAAAACCGAAAAGCAAGAGCAAGGAAAAGAATTTTCATTCACAACATCAAGTTAAAGGCAAAAATAAAAGTTTCTTCCGAATTCACTATTTAAAGCGAGATTTCACAACATACACACAAAATTCTTTGTTTACTCATCAAAAAATTTCATCATATTGAAGGAAAATTCTATTCAAAAAATTAAAAATTCATTCATCTTTTCTTTCTCTCCTTCTCATCATTAAAAACTCATAATAAAATAGTTAAAAGAAAGCAACTGCAACATAGAAAAATTGTTTTTATACATTAACACACGTGCAAGCAAAAATAACCAAGCTGAAAATATTTAAAATTAAAAAAGTTGACAAGTTTAATCAAAACAAGAGAAAAAAATTAAAAAATTAGATAAAATCAAACAAAATATCAGGCAAGGTTGAAGACGATTGGAGGCCTGAACGGCCGATGGTTCAGCGAGCCAATACAACAACCACTGATGCCCCTAGCGGCAATCGTATGGCACTTGGGGGGATAGGATACTCATCATTTCAAAGCGCTGGATATAATAAACTATTTACCCAGGTTTGCCCGTTCATCACGTTGTTTGATTGATTGATTGATCGATTGGCAATCTCTGTACTGTATTATGTGTATACTCTTTCTTCTGTTCACAATTATCATATTTTCATTATTATTATTGTAATTCAGTCTATTTCTATGGAAGAATCTTTTTGTGTCAATTATTTTAATTTGATTTATCATAACATAAGTTGCAAAAATGAATGGCTTTTTAAAAGGTTAAAAGTTTCTATGTTAATATTTACTTTTAGTTCAGTTTGCAATAATTTAAAGATCCATAGAAATCTTTATGAATTGTATTGTATGTTTATATTTATTGGCAGAATGAATGACCTTAAATTGAATGTTATTTTTCGCAAATTGTTCATTTATTTCCAATATCTTCCATCCTACAATTCCCACCTATATCTTTTCTTTTCTCTTCATAAATACATCCATTTGAGAGAATTGTATACCACCACACATCATAATCATTTATATAAATAATCTATATATTGATGTTAAAATGAAAAGAATTTTCTTTTGTAAGAAAACTCAAGAGCGATAAATATGTAGAGAAAGAGCTGCAGCAGCTTTAAAGAAATTAGTGTTTTTAATCTTTTATTCCTTTTCTGCTATTTTTCATTATGTATTTTTTTTTTTAAAAATTTGCAGGGTTCTGCTGATTCCAATTATTCACAACCATCTTCCGATCTGTCGCTGGACGAGGAAAAAGAGTCTCTTCGGAGAGAAAAAGAGCGTCAAGCTCTTGGTCAGCTGGAAAAGGCGAGAACAAAGCCAGTTGCATTTGCCGTTCGTACGAATGTTTCATACGATGGTAGCGTCGATGATGACTCGCCGGTACACGGCAGTGCGGTGTCGTTTGAAATTGGAGACTTTTTACATATTAAGGAAAAATATGACAATAACTGGTGGATCGGAAGACTCGTGAAAGAGGGGTGTGAAGTCGGCTTCATCCCGAGTCCGGTTAAGCTTGAACACATTCGCATTCAGGCGACTGCTGTGCGATCGTCAAAGCTTTATGCATCCAAAGCCTCGTCGAGCGGGAATTTGGGTACGGCGACCGCCCCCGGTGCAGAAGCATCGAGAGGCAGTACTCCTCCAACTCCCGGCGACGAGAGTGACTCGATGGGTGCATCACGCCATCCAAAGACACCCCTCGCTACACCACCTACAAAAGAGAAGCGAAAACCTTTCTTTAAGAAGCAAGAAACGTCCTCGCCGTATGATGTCGTTCCATCAATGCGTCCAGTCGTGCTGGTGGGACCGAGTCTTAAAGGTTACGAAGTGACCGATATGATGCAAAAAGCTTTATTTGATTTCCTCAAACATCGGTTTGAATCAAGGTAAGTTTTTTTCTTTTCTCTTTTGTTTTTCACTAATTACAACCGCCAAAAAAATTCTATTTCTTGATTTTATTTTAGGATAATTATAACTCGTGTTCAAGCAGATATATCATTAGCTAAACGATCCCTGATGAATAATCCTTCAAAGCGAGCAATCATGGAACGATCAAATAGGTAAATATTCATTAATCATTCATTCACGAGACTTTGTGATTTTCATGTCATAATTTTTGCAGTCGTTCCACATGTCTGGCTGAAGTGCAAGCTGAAATTGAAAGAATATTCGAATTGGCTCGAACGCTTCAGTTAGTAGTTCTTGACTGTGATACTATCAACCATCCGTCACAGTTGGCAAAGACATCATTAGCACCAACTATAGTTTATTTGAAAATAGCTAGCAGTAAAGTAAGTTGTAATTTATTAATATTTTGTTTATCATTAATTTAAGAATAAATTGATAATCTTTAATAATATAAATTAAAGATAAACAAAATTCTTAAAAGATAGACACAGAGGGTTGGACACTTAGGCAAACGGTTTAACCTGTTTTTGACTATTTGCCTGTTTTTTTGTGTCATGTGACATGTTTTTTGTTGCAATACATTTGTTTACAATTTTTAGAAAAGTGTAAAACCTATTTCTGATCTTTCAAACAGTTTTAAATTATCAAAGTCTTTATTAAAATATATAATCAATTCACATTTTAATGACTTTGAATATGAAATGAGAAAGAAATTTGTAAAAATCCAATAAAAAGGTTTTTTAGTTTTCTGTTGCATGCGACATGTGTTTATGTCAGATGCGACAAAAAAATTATTTACCTATTTTTGCCTCTCGTTTTTTTTTTGTCTCGTCCTCTGAATAAACAAGAAATAAAATTTGTAAACAATTTCTTCTAAAGGTTTTGCAAAGATTAATCAAATCACGTGGTAAAGCTCAAGCGAAAAATTTATCAGTGCAAATGGTGGCAGCAGAAAAATTAAGTCAATGTCCACCCGAGATGTTTGACGTTATTTTAGATGAAAATCAACTTGAAGAGGCGTGTAATCATTTAGCGGAATATTTAGAAGTAAGTGAAATAAAAATTTATAAATTTTTTACAATTTTAAAATTAATAATTATTTTTTTTAGACTTATTGGAGAGCAACACATCCGCCTGTTAGATCAACACCAATGCAAAGACAATTGCCGCCAGAAACTTCAACACCGGTTGATCGTACTCCTCCTGGTATGTATAAAAATATCATCATTATAACAAAAAACTTTCATGTGCAGCCAAAAAATTAGTTAAAATTTGTTCTCTTCACACCTTCTTCTGAAAAAATTTCCATTCCAATTTTTAATTCTCTTTCTCTCATTAAATAAAAATTTTCTAAAATTAAATTGCATACAAGCAGAAGAGAAGGAAAGACATAGAGGAGGTAAAGATAACTATACAAATGAAATGACGACGACATGTCCATTACTCAACAATGATGAACTTTAATTTAATCTCTCGCATTAGTTGCTAATTTAATTTTATATTTATATGTAAACTCATGTTGTCATATTCACACATACACAATTTTCTCATTCTATTCTTTCTTTTGTTATTTATTATTTTCAGCTGTATATGATTTTGATGATTTCAATACCTCATATCTATAGAAGATCTCTCTATCATTTTAAAAAAAAGAAATTATTTTTCTCAAAACTTTTCAAATTTTTGAATTCAATTTGTTAGGTAGTAAGAAAAACAAGAGTTTCAAATTAATTATTTGCTTAACATTGTGTTAACAATTCTGTAGGGAAATGTCAGTGTACTTTAGTTAATTAAATTTTAGTGCCTGATATTTTTCCATTGGATAATTTCATGTAGTCGTTTGAAAAAAGCTTTAATTTGATGATGAGCTTAAGCTCTTTTGGTTATTTGAAATAATTGACACTTTACTAATAAATTTGCATTTATATTCTTTGTCTTACCATATATGATGATCCACACACATACACACATTATTTTCCATTCCCTTTTAAATTAGTAGAAATTTGATTCCTTTTTTTTTGTATCATCGTAAAGAAGAAAATAATTTTCATGTAGATTTTCTTTTTTTGACATAATTATTATTTCACGTTAAAGGTAATGAAATTTTCTTTTTCTTTTTGAATTTTTAGTTGTACAAGGCGTAATTCGTAGACAAATAAGTACTCAAAGCGATGAGCATATGTCTCAAGTTACATAGTTGCTTTCTTGAATTATTACACAATCTTTTATTTCGTATATATAAAAAAATTATAAGTTTTCTTTTGTAAGTAGCACAAATGTAGTGCACTTTTGTGGATCCCCTTTCGTTTTCTCAAATATTTTTCCAAAAAAAAACCATTTTAAGAATTTTTCTCATTCTCATCAATTTCTAACTCTATTTTGCATTTCATCCTTTGTTGAGTGAATTTTAATCTTTTTTTCGAGTTTGGTTTTTTGATTAAGAACTAGAAAAAACAATTATTTTTGTGAAAAGATTTTTGATTAGAAATTTTTTTTGTTCTTTTCTTTAGGATCATCAACCTATCATAATCAACAAAATAGAAGATCAACACGTTATCCAGATCGCGAAAAAGACAGATTAGATCGATTGGAACGCGAGAGAGAGAGAATACATGCACGTGAACGTGACATGATGAGCTACAATTTGAATGAAGATGAGATGATAAACGATAGACATTATAATCGAGATAGAGAGCGAGAACGAGAAAGAGATCGAGATATGGGTGGCGCGAGTAGTGGCAGTGAATATCCAATGCACAGAGAAGAACGGCGTGTTATAGATAGAGACTTGCGTGAACGTGATCCGCGTGATGTTCGAATGGATGCGCGTGATAGACGCGAACATTATGTAGGCAGTAATAGTAGACACTTAATGAATAATAGTTACGATAACGATAATGTGGATCTAATACGCGAAAAAGAAAAAGAGCGCTATGCACATCGTCGTGATGAATATAGCTATAGTCCTCATAGAGGTAACAGAAGAGTCTTAAATATGAACGCCATGTAGGAGTCAAGAATTTGAGTTGGCGGTCAGGATATCATTGATGATGCTGATTTTGAATATGATGAGGAACTATTTTAAATAATGATGATGATGGTGTAATGAAAAAAATGTTTATGTGTTATTGTGTAATGTGATTCCAATAACGACGTAACAAATTAATATAAAACATAACATCCTGACCGCTAGCTCTTATAAAAACCTCCCATAAAAACATATTCTTCATATAAATTGTTGAGTTTGTGTTGCAATTAATGATTCTAACTATGGAAACTATGCGCGTCTATAATTCACATAGTAACATAAAGAATGAAATAATTTTCCTTCCTTTTGAAAATACCCTTTTCTTGTGATAATTAAATAAAAAAATTATATAAATGAATAATTACTCCATAGTTAAAATCATTTAATGCGACCACTCACGATGAATTAATATTAAGCCATTTTCCAATGATTATTTTTTTCCATTGAAATGAAAAAAAAATGTTAATAAATAATTTCGCTCGAGACTCAAAACATATAGTTATAATATAAGACAACACACAAACACAATGAAATGATTATAACGCTCTTGAAACTCACATACACACGCTCTTAAACATTTTTAGATAGAAATAACCGAAGTTTATCTTTATCGAAAAAAAATCAACAACTAATATCGTCATCGTAATAAATTTGTTTCAATACATTTTGTATCCCTCTCTCTCTCTCGATATTTTTTGGGTTTTTAATTAAGTGCTACAAGAAACAAAATTCAAATCTTCATGTTTCTCTTGCATTTTACATTATGCTGTGTAAAAAGTAAATGATAGCAGCTTCCTCTTTACCATCATCATAAATATATATACCTACCTACTACCTATTTCCTATATATGAAAAAATACAATGTAATACACACAAAATTGATTTAAAAACCATTGCATAAAAATAAAATAAAACAAAAAAACGAAACAACTAAAAAATGAATGTCGATGAATCTTATCAATCAAAATTATGTAAGCGAAAGCAAAACATATATATAAAAGCACATTAAATGCAAACTCAGGGGATTCAGTGCGACTTGATTAAAAAAACACTAAAATGGAATACATCACATTTGTGTGTATGTGTTATGAAGCAATTTTTTCAACCAATAAACTTATTTTATTTAAATTTTTTGACTTCATTTTTTAGTTAATTTTTCTTCTTCTTACATCATTTCATCATAATTAGCATTTTTACTAAATGAAGAAACAACTGTTTGATAATGATAAATGAAAAATACACATGAAAACATGAAATCGTAGTTTGTGGGGACCATATAATTTAGATATACTTATTTGGGTTAAAATTTCTTCTTATAAAAAAATTAATGATAATATGAAACAAAAATAATTGATCATGCATAAGAAAAAAAATTATTAAAGCTTAAGCTTTCATTTGACTTCTACTTCTAATTTATTTACCTAATTCCTTACACTTTAAAGTAGAATAAAAATAAATTTTTCCTCTCTTTTACTTATGTAAATACTCCAACTATTAATAACGTACGTAGAAACGATTTTTCTTTTCAATTTAATGATGAATGAATGAAGGAAAATCCTTTCTAAGATCAATTATTTTTCCTTTAATTAATTTATTTCAAAACAAAGAAAAATGAATTATTAACAATTTTGTGCCAATCTGAAGGTTTAAAATGCTAAAAGCTCCATAAAATATCCTTTAAAAAAGCTTTTAAAAACCTGTTAAAAATTGAAAAATAAAAAAAAAGAGTTTACAATTTATGCATAGGAAAAAAAAATTTCCACAAGACAAATTTCATTGCAAAAAATTCAAGAATTATCATAAAACTAGTTCAATAAAATAAATTTGCATTGTGATTGTAAATTTGAAAATTTAATAAAAATCACACAAAATTGCACATATATGAAAAGAAAAACAATAGTGAAAATACACAACCACACACTCACATGCATGGAGCTTACAAATTAATTTATTTAAGTGGAAGCTCGACCTATAAAATAATAAATATATAAAAAGAGTATTGTTACATTACTTATACATGATCAAGCCACTAAAAAACGCGAAAAATGCCTTCACTTTAAAAATAAAAATAAAATTTAACACACTTTAATGAAAGATAGTAAAAAAGATGAAGATAAATTATAAAAATAATAGCTATGTATAATCCTTCCTAAATTTAAAAAAATTAAAATTAAATCACACACACAGCAAAAAAGAAACAGGCAAGAAAAAATCATTTCCACTTAGTTCCTTCTTGATCTTCTCTAATTCATCCTTTTGCTCTTTCCTTTTTACAATTTGAAAGTATGATATAGAAGAATGAAAACGATTAATATTAACGTTAAACAAATAATTTCTTATAAAAAAATAAATAAATGATAATGAGAGTTTCCCCCACATAGCTAAAGAAAGAAAACTTTATGCAGAATAGGTAGTTGGTAAAAATTATCGAGAAACTTTGAGAAATGACATGAGGAAGGATATATAGATGACTTGTCTCTTTACTTTTTTAGTTTTTCTCTAAAAAACTTACTTTTTTAAAGAAAGGGATGAATGCTAAAGAATCGAAAGCCCAAAAAAAAATTTTTCTCTTTTAAAAACACACAAAGATGAAGTATAAAAGAAGAACTACAATCGATCTAATTAATAAAACCTAGTTAGCTAAAATAAAAAGTTGATAATTATAATTCTAAAATAAAGAGATTGTAATTATAATTTATGATTTCCGTACACATATAAATATATAAATATAAAAACGATTGAATGCCTTTCCTTGCCAATTTTTCAATTTTTCAAAAAAGAAGGTTTTTAGCCGTCATCATAAAACAACATGAAAAGATGAAAAATATGAATATAAGATAAAAACTTTACAAAAAAAATGCATGAAAATACTTAAATAAATGAGGAAGTAGTGTACTAGCTATGTAAGTTTATGCGATTGTGAATCAATCCATTTTTTCTCTTCTCCGAAATGGCATTTAGGCATTTCATTTCTCACAGTCGCGAATTCTATAAGACAACCCAAAAAAATAAATGAAATATAAAATACAAAAATTGTAAATGTCGGAACGGAATAAAAAACAATTTTTCGAAAGCTTCACATTTAAAAAAATTAAATGTAGTCTTAATTTTTATTTCTATGCAATTATTTCTTTCAGGTATCATGTTTGTCGTCCTACGCATTTGTTAAAAAAAGATTCTTTTTAAAATTTAAAAATATAGCACAAAGTTGCATAAAATCTCACCAAATTTTTCTAAGATAAAATTTTTTAACATGTTTAGTTGTCACATTTTTCTTATTTTATCAAGACTTTCTAAATCTTTCTACAAAAATAACGATTGTTGAAAATTTAAATTATGTTGTAGATGTTGAAACTTGTAGAAATTGTAAAAAGTTGTAAAATTGTAGAAAAGTTGTAAGAGTGAATATTTTGCAGTGAATTTTATTTTCTTTAAATTTTTACGATAAATTCACAAAAATGGTTTTAGAAAGTACTATGATTTGGTGAGTAATAAAATTGATTAAAAGATGACATCAAATGTTTTGTATTAGAACCAAGCTATGATTGAAAGTTCTCAAAATACTCTTTTGTGATTCGTGATTCAGCAAATTTGAATTTCTTAATAACCAAAATAAAACAAATTTCTTTGTCATTTTAGCTTGGATAATAGCGATTATCAACGTAATGGAGATTATCTACCAACAAGATTGAACGCACAGAAGGATGGTATCAATTTAGTTTGTCTCACAAAATTAAGATCGAATCCAGAAAACAATGTTGGTCTTTTAACAATGGCAAAGTAAATTTAATCAAAAAAAATAACAAGAAATTCAGTATTAATTTAAAATTTTAATAATTATAGAACTGTAGAAGTTTTAGCTACTCTGACTAGTGATGTAGGACGAATTATGTCAAAGATGCATCTCGTTCAACCCAACGGAAATATTAATTTAGTAACTGGAATTAGAATTGCTCATGTAAGAATGCTTAAATTTTATTAAATTATAACTAATATTGTTTTACTTTTAGCTTGTTCTAAAACATCGTCAAGGCAAGAATCATAAAATGCGTATTGTACTTTTTATTGGATCACCACTTGAAGTGGATAAAGCTGAAATGGAAAAATTAGCTAAGAAATTGAAGAAAGAAAAAGTTAATGTCGATATTGTGAGCTTTGGTGACCATCAAAAAAATAATGATGTGCTTACTTCATTTATTAATACATTGAATGGAAAAGATGGTACAGGTTCTCATTTAGTTAGCGTTCCAAGAGGATCACAATTGCAAGAAGCATTAATTTCATCAGCAATCATTCAAGGAGAAGATGGAATGGGCGCAGGAATTGGTGGTGCAGGCTTTGAATTTGGTGTTGATCCTAATGAGGATCCAGAACTTGCTCTTGCTTTAAGAGTTTCAATGGAAGAACAGCGTCAGCGACAAGAAGAAGAGCAAAGACGTGCACAAGCAGCTTCTGCTCAAGAAACTTCAACTGAAAATGCTCCAGCTGTTTCTACTATTGCACCAACATCTGACGAAGCTATGCTTGAACGTGCACTCGCATTGTCGACTGAGACACCGGTAAAAAGACTTCGTGTTCGTTTCGCTCTTTATTTTGGGTTTCATCATTTTCTATTACAAAAATTGATTTATTTTTTCTTTTTGAGCGATGAAATTTTATTGAAACTTTAAAATGAATATTTTCTTTCACAGAGTGACGAGGCTATGCCAGATTTTGCTAACATGACTGAAGAGGAACAAATTGCTTTTGCTATGCAAATGTCAATGCAAGATGCACGTAAGTGAAATTATTTTTTATCCTTTAAGTTGAATTTGATGAATTTTTTAAAATTTCAACAGAGGAGCCTATAACACAACAAGCAAAACGTCCAAAAAAAGACGATACACCAATGGAAGTTGATGAAGATTATAATGAAGTAATTACTGATCCAGCATTTCTCCAGAGTGTTTTAGAAAATCTTCCTGGTGTAGATCCGCAATCTGAGGCAATACGTGGTGCAGTTGACTCCTTAAATAAAGACAAAAAGTCTGATAAAGATGGAAAAGGCAGCGGATCTAAATAAATTGAACTTATTTGTTTTCGTTCATTATATTTGCATAATTTTGCACCAATCTGCTATCATCCTTAATTTTTATTATTAAATTTACCTGTATTTGCTGAAAAATAATGAAAGCATTCTGATAAAAAAATAAAAAACTTGTGTAAAACTTTGTCAAAAAAAAGCTCTTGTTTTTTTCTACCTGAAAACATGAATATTCTCTCTTGCTCTCTCTGAGAATGAAAGATCACAATACATGTGTAAATTGAAAGAGTAGAGAAAAAATAAATCAAACTTCATCCTCAGTTGCATTCTCGCTTTGAGAGCGATAAGTTCTATTTCTCTGTGGTGGTTAAAATAATTCATCAGGATGAACAGATTGATTACAAAATTACCTATTCGATCGGTAAGAATAAGAAGAACTAGAAAACATAGAAAAATGAAAAATTCAACATTAATCATTTAAATATAGATGATGGGTGCAGCACTCAAAAACCAATCAAGAATGATGAGTGGCTCAGTAGGAATTAAGCCATTATTATCGCTTACTGAGGATGAATTAGCCATGAAAGAGACAGGTAAGCAGTTTAAAAAGTTCATTATTTCTGTCATTATCACATGAGTCAATGCGAAAATTACATAAGTTCTAAAAACGACTTTTTTGATAAGAGAAAAAAATTCAATGATATATAAAATAAGTAGAGAAATCACAATTTACTTTAAAGAAGAGAAGAAAAATAGTAGAATTTGCAAATAATGTTAAAAATAGATGCAAAGAAAAATGTTTAGTGCGTATCGTATGTTTATCGTTCTTTGGCCACGTCAAAAAATAAACTTTATATCAAAACCTTAGATAAAAGTTAAATTTAATCTAAAATGCACACCTTAAAGTTTTTGCGATAAAATAATTTTATAATATATAATCACGTTTTTACATATGAATAAGAAAAAGAAGATTACATATTTCAAGTTTTTTGCACGACAAAAAAAACTTTTTTTGTTATCTCTACATTAATACATACATACAAAACTCCCTTTTTGTTCAAATATATAAGAGAAAATTAAATTGAATGAATGAATGAAGAACACAAATTACTTAATAAATATTTTAGTTTAAAAATTATTGGTCATGCACTGAAATTATTTTTTACTTACACACGTCGTCTAATGTGATTTTAATTCATGTTTCTCAATTGTCTACTCATCAAGCATTATTTTTGTGCTTAACAAATTTAATTCAATCAATAAAATTTTTTATCCATTAATGCATTATTTTAGTCGCAAAATTCGCTCAAGAACAAATTAAGCCGCTTGTTGCAAAAATGGATGAAGAACATAAGATGGATGAAGGTTTAGTGAGAAAACTTTTTGAAAATGGATTTATGGGAATTGAGGCAGATCCAGAATATGGCGGTTCAGGATGTAACTTTTTAACAATGATGATCGTTGTTGAAGAACTCAGCAAAGTACGTATTCATAATTTTTTTTGCTATCTGCTTATTTGTTGTTTCGCAAATGAAGTCTTAAATTCAAGGTTGAATGTTAGTTAATTGATGTTCGCATGTAGTTTGACATATACATGCATATGTATTGTTTAGTTTAATAATAATGATTTTTTAATGAAAAACAGGTCGATCCAGCTGTTGCTGCACTCGTTGATATTCACAGTACATTAGTTGTAAATCTATTAAATGATTTGGGAACAAAGGCTCAAAAGGAAAAGTATTTGACAAAAATTTGCACAGAACACACTGCTAGTTTTGCATTATCAGAACCTTCATCAGGATCAGATGCATTTGCATTGAAAACAGCTGCAAAAAAAGATGGAAATCACTACATTCTTAATGGTACAAAAATGTGGATTTCTAATTCGGATTTATCAGGAACTTTCATTATTATGGCTAATGCTGATCCTTCAAAGGGTTATAAAGGTATTACAGCATTTATTGTAGAAAGAGACATGGAAGGTTTCACTGTTGGCAAGAAAGAGAAGAAACTTGGAATTTGTGCTTCAGGAACATGCATGCTTCATCTTGATAATGTGCGAGTACCAGAAGAAAACATTTTGGGTGAATTTGGAAAAGGATATGCATATTCAGCATCAATTTTAAATGAAGGCAGAATCGGAATTGCAGCTCAAATGGTTGGTTGTGCACAAGGTGCATTTGATGCAACAATGCCATATCTTCTTGAACGAAAACAATTTGGTAAAGAAATTTACAGTTTCCAAGGCATGCAATATCAAGTTGCTGAAGTTGCATCTGAAATTGAAGCCGCACGTTTAATGTATTACAATGCTGCTCGTATGAAGGAAAATGGAATGCCATTCACTAAAGAAGCAGCAATGGCAAAATACATTGCATCAGAAGTTGCTCAAAAAGCTACTGTCAGATGTGTTGATTGGATGGGTGGTGTCGGATTTACAAAAGATTTCCCACAAGAAAAATTCTATAGAGACTGTAAGATCGGTGCAATTTATGAGGGCACAAGCAATATGCAATTAAGTACAATCGCCAAGCTTTTAAGAAAGGAGTATGAAAGTTAAATGAATATTTTTAACAAAACCTGATAAAAGTGCATTTAAATTGGATGCTTGTTTATGCATTCAATTCTTTTCATTACTATAAAAGTCTGTAAAACATATTTTACTATGATATTTTTGTGTCCGTTTTCTTATTGTACTTTGAGTTTAAATAAAATTAGTCCCGAGTAACCAAAAATACGTTACGACTTTCCGTTTACTTTCCGTGGCATGCAATAACAATATAAACGGAAAGAGTAACGGTTTTTTGGTTACTCGGGAGTACTTTGATAAAAGCCATAAAAGTCCAAAGTGTTTTTAGTAAAAAAAACTGATAAGGCAGTAACTAAAGAAATAGTAAAATCTAGAATCGAATTTACTCATGTGCATTATAGAAAAATTCAAAGTATATTAAATGTGCATATCATGTGTGAGTTTTTTTTTCTTATTAATAAGAGATTAAATTTAATTCAATCGTCGAGTCGAAAAATATTGAGAGCTTAAAAGGAAGAAAAAATTACTGATAAGAACGTGATTTAAAATCAAACAATAATGATTTG
The DNA here is from genome assembly GCA_018290095.1 of Polypedilum vanderplanki. Taxonomy (NCBI): domain Eukaryota; kingdom Metazoa; phylum Arthropoda; class Insecta; order Diptera; family Chironomidae; genus Polypedilum; species Polypedilum vanderplanki. The sequence goes on along the minus strand of CM031379.1, from coordinate 27,006,590 downwards.
CAATAAAATGATATAAAAAACAAAGATGACAATTTTAAATTTTAAAACTCCATAAAAATTTTATTCTTATTTTCTGACCTTGAAATGTTTGAAAACAAAATTATCTTGACTACACAAGTGTTCATCGATAAAATGAACAAAACCTTCATCGTAAAATTAAATAAAGTAATGAGCAAAAAAAGAGAGAAAACGAACAATTTTTTTAAACAGATGTAGGTGTGCTAAAAAAAATGAAGTACGATATGAGAGACGATCTTTTTTACTACAAACATTTTTATTGATAAAAATTATTTTTTTTTTTGATAAAACTCTATCTTCATATATTGAATTCCTTTTAAGTAATTTCAAAAATTCCATTCAAACTGTCAAAATAATTATGATCACAAATCATATTTAAAAATGTGCTAATTAAATAAAATTTAATGAGTTATCATTTTCCTTTACTCAATTTACAGCAAAAAGTGAGAAAAAGTTGCTGTGAACTTGATTTAGAGAATACCACAACATATGAACGATACAATAGTATGTATACATAACTTACTTTTCTCTTTTTTTCGTTCACTCTCAAAACGACAAAAATAAATTTTAAGCGCTTCCAAAAATTTTACACTCTCATTCTATTAAAAACATTCGTGATATACAGACACTGTTTGCATTTATTAGAGTTCTAAAAGTTTATTTTTTGATAGAATAAAATTTGTAATCCTTTTATCATGAATTACTTAAGGAAACTATCAGCTATCAATCATGTGAGTTTACAATGAAATGGAATTTCTTCTTTGATCATTGGTCAATGTAATAATTTTACAGATAACGCGAGCATTATCAATAACATCGCGAAAAAATTCACATTTTTCACCGTTAACAGTTTTATCAGACGATGAACTTATGATGAAAGAGACATGTAAGTCAAAAAAACAAATTTTAATTTCCTGTCTGTCGATCGCCTAATTAACAAATTGGGCGCTTATTGATTTGAAATTTTAATTTTGCCTAGTTGCCAAGTTTGCAAGGGAAAAAATTGCACCAAAAGTCAGAGAAATGGAACAAAACCATAAACAAGATCCAGAAATCATTAAAGGATTATTTGAAAATGGTTTTATGGGAATTGAAATTGGTGAGGAATATGGTGGTTCTGGCTTGAATTTTATGTGTTCAATCTTAGCGGTTGAAGAATTATCTAAAGTCGATAATTCGATTTCCGTTCTTGTTGATATACAAAACACACTTATAAATGCATTGATAGCAAAATTAGGCACACCTGAACAGAAGAAAAAATATCTTACAAAATTAGCTACAAGTTCAGTTGGCAGTTTTGCATTGTCAGAACCTTCATCAGGATCAGATGCATTTGCTATGAAAACAACTGCAAAGAAAGATGGAAATCATTATGTTATCAATGGCACAAAAATGTGGATTTCCAACTCAGATTTGGCTGATGTGTTTCTACTCATGGCAAATGCTGATCCTTCAAAGGGTTATAAAGGTATTACGACATTTATTTTAGAGAAGAATATGGAAGGCTTATCGATTGGCAAAAAGGAAGATAAATTAGGATTAGTTGCTTCAGGAACATGCATGATTCATCTTGATAATGTGCGAGTGCCAGAAGAAAACATTTTGGGTGAATTTGGAAAAGGATATGCATATGCTGCAGGTTTTTTAAATGAAGGCAGAATCGGAATTGGTGCTCAAATGGTTGGTTGTGCACAAGGTGCATTTGATGCTACTATCCCATATCTTCTTGAGCGTAAACAATTTGGACAAAACATTTACGATTTTCAAGGAATGCAATTTCAAATTGCTGAAGTCGCAACACAAATTGAAGCAGGAAGATTATTAACTTATAATGCAGCTCGCTTGCAAGAAGCAGGTAAACCATTTTTAAAAGAGGCAGCAATGGCAAAACTCTTTTGCTCAAGAATGGCACAATTTGTTAGCAGTCAATGTGTTGATTGGATGGGTGGTGTCGGATTTACAAAAGATTTTCCACAAGAGAAATTTTACAGAGATTCCAAAGCTAGTACAATTTATGAGGGTACAAGTAATATTCAAATGAGTACAATTGCTAAAATTATTAGAAAAGAATATTCTTCATGATTGATGCTACTTATAATTTTTATTAAAAGTTTAATAGAATATTCATAATATTATAAACTCAATTATTTTGGGTCATGTGGAAGCTTAAAACCAACCATTCTTGCTGTTTCTTCTGTCGTTCTTTCTCCTGCACCTTTATATTCATCGTTTATTCTTTTGTAGTTTTTTGAAGACTGCAAATAGCAAAGATATGTGTTTCCTAAGAACAGCATCTCATTTTTTTCTTTGCACAATTGCTCATCAGTAGTCTGATATTTTTTAAATTGACTTATTACATATTTTGCTGCTAACGAGTCTTTGATACAGCCATTTGGTGATGCTTGACGCAATTCATTTAAAATTCCTCTCAATATCTTCACTCCTGCCATTTTTCTCCTTTACAAATTCTAAGTCTTCTGATGAATAGATTGGCTCTGGATTATTTTCCCAAAAATCTTTTTCTAATTCAGCGACTTTATCAAATGTATGAATTGAAAAATCGTTGAAGATGTCTGTAAATTTATAGCAATTTTCAAGCTCTCTTTCGTTAACAAATGGATCAATTTCAATGATATAATGTGCGTTTGGTCGCAGAAAACGTTCTGGAGTAGCTTCAATTATTGATTTAAAGCTATTGCAAATAATAATCAAGTTATTAAGACTTGCGGCGTTCCAATTTTTATAGAGCAAGTTGTTTGTTATTTGTTTCGGACAGTGAGGCAGATAGAATAATGAAAGCTTATCTGCAATATACTTCGCTTCTTTATTCTCTTTTAATATTTCGCAATCAAAGCTTTTCAAAATATTTTTATCCTTTAATGAATGAATTGGATCATAAAACTTTAGATATTGGATGTTAAATTTTTCTTTAATAATCAAAATGAAAGCAAACTGGTGCTTTGCAATAATACATTCGCTAATTTTTCCAATTCCTAAACAAATTATTTCTTCAATTAAACGATTTTTAATTGTCTCTGCGAATAACTCGAAAGATTTTTTGAAGAAATCGGAACTTTCCAAATCAATTTTTATTTCCCGAATTTGGCTAAAATGAAATAATTCATAAATATTAAATTCTACAATAAAATCTTGTGTAAGCTCACTTAATAACTTTGTCTTCATCAATTTCAATAGGAGATAAAGACCTGTCAACTCTCAATTTACTCGTTTTCTTTGATTTTCTTTTTGATTTCGTAACCAAAATAAAATCGGACATTAGTTTATTGATCCATTAAAATACACGTTTGTATTTATTATACGCTATGTATTATTATTCTGATGTATCTCACACACCTTTCTTGTTTTAAATTATTTATAATATGAGTAATAAAAGAAAATTCAACAAAACAATTTTCAATGAATGCACAAATATACCACTCTAAAGTTCTATTAGAGTTCTACACATGCAGTCTATGAATATCGAAAATTTTCAAATAAAACTCGTTTACTCTCTCATTTATGAATGATCAGATTGAAATTCGAAAATAACAGCAGCAGCACAACAGACAATCATCGTTCACATTCAGTCTGTGAGAAAAAGCCGAGAGAAAAAGTTGTATTTTTTTATTCGTCGGGTAAAAATAAATTAAATTAAAAGGCAAGTTATTAAGGATAAAAAAGAAAGAAGAAACCAATAAAGCAATAAATCGAAAATCAAAAAATTTGTTGTGAAATATAGAAGATATTTTGAGTGAAAGTCTAAGAAATAAATTGTGTCGAGTCGATACACATATTATTGTGTGAACAAAATTTCTAAGTGAAATAGTGAAATTAGCAAATCTTTGCTTTATTACTCATTTATACCTTAATAAGTTTTAATCGTATTTCAATCACAATTGGGATTAATCTTGCTTTCATCTATAACATTGAGAAGAATATTCTCATTTTATATTATATGGTAAGCAAAAAATGTCGATTCTTGTTCAATGTGAGTGAATGAATGTTCTCTTGAAAAAAGATGACTATCACAAGTTCATAAATTAAGTAGAGAAAAAGAAAAAAGAGAAAAGATATTCAGAACTTTTTTCTTCTCTTCTTTGCTTGCTTTTGCACAGACAATTGTGCATTAACACACAAGTTCATTGAAGAGAAGACATACATAAGTAATAACAAAAAGAAGAGAACATTCTCATAAAATGCGGCAAAGATCATGTTTCTGGTTTCATTGTGCGTATGTATGGATTGTCAGGCAAACAGGAAGTCTGCTCCTTTTAACTTTTTGTTCCATGAAATTTCGACTAAAACATTATCTCATATCAAAACTCTAAAAATCATGACATCATCACTCAATCTTTGGCCTTTAGCCCTTCACTGTATAATACACTTTGTTTACTTTCAAAGTTTAAATAACTCTTTATGAAGGCAATATTGACATTTGAACACAATCTAATAATGCAGTATATTTTTTGAGAAATACGAGTGAAATATAACATGCAATATGTAATGTAATTGTGCATTTGAAAAATGAAAGGATCAGTTCTTTGCAGAACCGGTTTGTGTTTAAGTTAAAGTGCTGCTGCTGTTAGGGCAAGTGATTCAATTTGCATTTAAATTCATGTCCTTGAAAAATGTAGCAATTTATTTTCTCTTCCGCTGGCTGCACAGGAACTTAATTTAAGCATAGAACAATCTTACTTCTTATTTAACTTTAAAGAAACAAACTTATACTAAAAACTTTTGAATACAAGGATCACTTCCTTATTTAAGTAAAGAAATTTTTAAATATTGATGCGAGATGTTTTTATTGTGTATTTTCTTTCAAAGAACTTTCTTCAATAACAACGGTATCAAGCAGTCAGGCATGTTTGCATTCTCTCTCCTCTTATTCTTCGCCTTTCCTTTTCGATCAATTTACCGTTTACTCAAAACCAGCGAGTATTTATTATCAATTAGACGACTCGACTTAGCTTCAAATAGTGTACAGCTTTCGAGAATGCCGACAGCATCACCGTAGTCTATTTTTTTGTTCTCATATTCTAATTTTCACTGCAAAAAACTGGATGCATTTGTACACATCTATAGAGATCGAAAATAATTGGCACAGTGATCCAGTCTTCATGACACAAAAAAACTACTGCTGCTGATGCGACTCAAATGTGCATGCATGATTGAGGATCATAATAGCAGCAACAAGGTACAATATATAATTATTATTATTGTGGACGCTATAACTGTTCAATGTAGCAGCGGTAACAACATTTTAAAGAAATTAATGCGAGAAATTTCACTTATTAATTGATTTGCTACGACCACAAGCACAAATTACTATGAATATAAATTTTTTCTCATCTCTAATGTTTTATTATTTAGCTCTGATTACTACAGAAAATTACCATCGTCGCACTACTTAGAGATAAATGAATTGACTTTCGTAAAGAAAGATGCATTCAGTTTAATAGATTTTTGAACTCTGTCCATGCTTGTTTGTTGTAACTCAAATACCTTCAAAAAAATTTTGTTTTCAATCTTTTAATGACGGACCATTACATTTCAAAAGTTTCTTTTTATTATTTGCCTATAGACAAACAAGCAAGCATTTCTTTTTCTTTTAAGTCTTCATTTTCATTTCTTTTTTTTATGTGTTCATGGCTTTTAATGATCCAAAAACTACAAGAAGGAAATCAAAATTTTGAGCATATTTATGTTGAAGTTCTTTTGTTAAATACAATTAACATTCTTCAATAATTTGCTGCTTTCAATTAAGACAGCATTCTCTCCCTCATTCATTCATGGGAATGCATATGAGAACGATAATAAATAAATATATGTTATTTTTAGGAAGTGTTCATGTCAAATGATGCATAATGATGTGATAAATTAAAGTCAATTAGACGATGAAGTGACGATGAACTTTCATATGAACACGCACGAATATATGTAAAAAGAGAATTAGATTAAAATATTGAATCATATTATTTCTCTTTCTTTAATGTCAAGATCATGAGAGTAACAATTCAAAATTCCAAAAAAAATGTCTAGAATGTGAAGATTAAATTTTTTAATTCATAATTAATCTCAACAATTGGTATAAAAAGTGTGTCACTACTATCTTCTTCATTTCACATAATTACCTGAATTTTTATCTCATCATTATCATCTACTCATTGTCTTATTTTACATACTCAAGATTCACACAGTAGTGCTAGAATGTCTCTTTAAAGCCGATTCATAATTTGCTAGAAAGATGGAAAGTGGTCAAAAAGTAATAGCAAGTTATAAACAAAATGTGTTTCTCATCAGCTTTCAATTATGTCTCAATTGTCTTGAATTAAAATTCTTTCTCTCTCATACACATGCTTCCGTTAATATTTTTTTGATTTGTATGAACTTTTGAACACGCAAGCCACATTTTACCCATATTAATGAATAACCCGTAATGTTTTGATGGGAAGTTCTCTGTCTTAATTGCATCTTTCAACGCTCTTTTCTAGATTAATTGATGAACCATTACGATGAAATGGAATTTTAAAAAAAGTTAAAAATTAATTTAAATACAAATAAGGTTAAAGCAATTTCTATTCTTTACTTTCTCACTTTTTAAAACAATTGAAAATTGGTGTGAAAAATTTGATGTATTGCACCACACAATCAATTTTCTTTCAATAATAAACATTACATCATTTGCATTCTTCTTCTATTTACTGATGATGCTTTTTTTATATTTTACGAGGTAGCATCTTTCGTAACTTAATCTTTTGATAATTGGTTTATACATACTGTATTATACAGCATCGTGAGATGATCATCAAAAATGATAGTAAATCATAATAAAAAATTTATATTATACAAATTTTTCTTCATTTACTGCAATGATGAATTATTCAAAAGAGATTTCACTATGCGTATAAATATTTATAGTAAAAACGAGAGATATAAATTGAACTGATCGATTGTGTGTTGAACATATTAAGTAATTTTTCACTTTATCAAGATGGAAATAAAATGTGAAAGTTTTTCTCTTCGTCAGTCTTTCTTCCGATCATAACTTACGCATTCATACTTGCTTATGATTATCAACGGTCTGCTGAACAAAAAATGTGTTGATAAATTATTTCTTTTAATTGCATTTACCCTAGTTCAAACCTTCCTGCAAAACTAAAATAAAATATTTTATGAAAATTAAGATTAACATTCTTATGAACTTTCTTTTTTTCGGTATTCGACGGGCAAAAAGATGAAAAACAAAAATATCGCTTTTTTATCAGACCGTGTCTATTCTTTTCTGATGTGATGGCTAGTGTTCTCATTTTCTTTTTGTTTCAATTTTGAAATTATGACATTTCACAAGTTTATTTTAAATTAAATTAAACATTTACGCAAAAATAAGTGTCACAAAAATGTGCAAAGAATTTAATTAATTTTTAAATTACACTATGATGCATGCACAAACTTATTGTGCAACATTTCACAGTAATTTTTCATAATTTATAAATTGACAATTGAGAAAGTTCAACTGTCATATTAAAGGTACATAATTTCGTATTAAGAAAAGTTGTTCATGAGGCAACTTTCAAGCCACCACTAAAGATGAGTGATTTTCTTATAAAAGCTGATTACCGCCCAATGAAAGTTGCAATTGCAAAAACCGCTTATCATTTTCAACAACGAAAGAGAAGAAAAAGGTGGCAAAAAAGTGAAAATTCATACACATTCAAGTAGCAGTGAAATTTAACGATCAAAATATGAAAACCAATAAACATTGTTTGGTTGATCATTATTGGCAATATTTTTACTTTTTTGCAAGATTGTGCCAATTTTTTCACCTTTTTTTCTCGCACTCACAATTGAAAAATTGATTGATGTGAGCAGTATGAGTATCAATATCAAACCTGCCTCTATATTGGCTTGTATAGATGATCTTAATTATATGAAGATTGATCTCGATACACCAGCCGACAATCAAAATATAACCACCGTCAAAAATGAAATTAATCTACGCGTGCATTAGGAGAGAAAAATTTCAAAAAAAGAAATTTTTTCCACTCTGTATTTCACGCAGTGCGCAATGATGATGATTAAAATGATGGCTCCAATTCTATAGAGATTCATAACTGTAACTCTCTTACTTGCTGCTGCTTCTATGTGAAGATTTTCCAAAAAACAACAGTTGGAATCTTTTTTTTCTCTCATAAGAAAATTACTCGTTGTCTTTAATGATTTGAACTTTATGAATTGACGCTAAATGGTGTTTATGACTCTTGTAGCCACTCAGAGTCAGAAAAAATACACCTGATAATTGCGAAATCTTTTCATTTATTTCAAATGTAATTAATGGAAGTGTGTGCGATGACACAGTTATTTTGCACACAAAAACTTTCGAATTGTTTTCGTGTATAGTATGTACAGCATGGTCTTTTCTTCTCTTTTGTTTTGCTTTCTCCTGTTGACTGCCCACAATTGATAGAGAATCTACATTCTTATTTACAAATGTAAAACTTGTATAATGTTTATTTTATTGACAAATAATATACTACATATAGAGGCTTATGAATCATATATATGAATACAATCATTCAAAACGTTTTATATTCAAATTTAAAGTGAGTTGAATATTTTAAGACCTTTTAGACCTTGAGACAAACAATAACAACTTGCTATAAGAAATTCAGATGAAGTGGCTACTAAATAAATTACCTGCTTAAGGCATGTATCAAGAGATCAATAGAGTGAAATGATCATTTCCTTTATACTGAATCTCTACCTAGATGAATTAAAAAGAGCTTAAGTTTGCGAGACTCTTTATAATAATGCGTGAATCACGATTTATATTGGTCTTCGTATGAACATTCTAATGTACTATTCATTCTCGAAGTTAATGATAAATGAAGTATTCGCTAAATAAAGTGTTTAAATGGAATGCAATGGTCGTTGAAATGAGACCACATACTCATTCTCACAGATACACTAATTGATCTTTGACGGAAAAAGTATCGAAGTGAATTTCATTTGCTCTTTGTTTTCATCACTTAATAAATTTCTTTCAACAACAATTGAAATTGCGACAATCTGTAAATGTACCTAATAAAAAAGAAGAATCATATAACAAAAGAGTGGAAGGCTATTTATTCGTTTGCTCTTAAATAATTTAATTATGAAATCAGTGAAACATGAATGAAAACATTCACACTTTTTTATTTGTGTTATTTTGAATTTTCATGGAATGATGATTTGCAAACTCTAACACTTTTTTAATTGCTTGCAACACTACCTATCTCTTTGAGATGAAGAAAAAAAAATACAATGAAATTCATATAGAAATTATCACACATTAGAGATACTAAATTAGCATGAAAGGAGTACGTAACACATAGAGAACGGGTTCTGAAAGAGATATTGGCAGTAACAAACTGGAATAAATTCTTTTCACAAAACGGGACTAATGAATAGTATTTTGAGCTTAGCAAATTAAAAATCGCTTATGATGCTTAAATAGAGATGTATTATATTTCGATCTGAATCTTTCATTTTTAATTCTCTTATTGTTCGTTGATTTAAGACATTTTAAAGTAGTTTTAGAAGGCAATTGCGACAGTGACAGCTTATTTTTAAACATGTCATTAACTTCAAGGAAATTTAATTCCTAAGAAAAGTTTTGTTTTACTTTCTTTCATCATTTTATAAAAGAGTAGTATAAGATGCTTTAGCGAGAAATAAAAATAAAATTCTTAAAAATTGTGAAGATGTTGAGTGAATCATTTAAAGGTTACACATCTTTTCTCATTTTTTTAAAGTTATATTTGATTTCAAAATTTTATGTTCTCCTTCACAAAATAAAAAAATTCATTGCCACTTTTCTGATTGTTCTCTTCTTCTACTTTATATTTATTTACAGACTGCACCTATTGTATTTTGTGTGATCACTGCCTATCACGTTGTGTGAACATCTCATCCATCTTCATCAACATTGCAGAATAAAAAATAACCAATACGTGAGTATAGTTTCATATAATAATGTTATTATGAGTAGCTGGAAACTATTTGCGTATAAAAACTTTGTTTTTTATTCGATTCGATTTCATTTAATGCTACACCAATGAGATGAGGAAGTATGATAATTGATGTGAATTGACACAATTATTAATTCAGTTAAGAAATACAATTCTATCATATTTTTTCAATCGATATGATGTAGAAAAATATTCCTTATTTTTTACGGAAATTTGTGCTTAGCAATTTTTTATCTCTCTTTTTTCCAATGAAATATATTTCATCAACTTATAATAACCGTCATTAGCTGATTCATGTTTAGCCGCTTGAGACATGAAAAGTAATATTGACTAACAATTGGCGTTCTTTCTTGTTTTGTTGACAACTAATTTTGCATTCAAACTCTTCTGACATTTTTTGACACTTCAAGATTGAATCATTTTTTTTAAAAGAACCAAAAAATGTACTAAATATTGAAAATGATCAATTATATATTACAGCATGAGAAAATAAATGAATGAGTTGTGAACAAAAATTAATGTACGCAGACTATAAGCAAATTTCCTGTTTTTACTGCCAAGTGGAGCAATTCAGAAGCTCTCTCTCTTTCGCGTATATTTGTTCTCATCAATGCGTTAAATTATGTTAAGTTACGTATAGACATGCTCTTTCAATTCATAATTCATATATATATAAATTTTACAGAGATGAATATCTTACCGGTCAAAAATGGTTATTTATTTTTCACATATATGGACTTATAAAGTGAATGTTTGATCTTACAAAAAAAGAAATGTTTTGAGAAATTGATAGATAGATAGAATGAAGAAGAAATCTCAGAATTTAAGTTCATTGAACCATCACCGTTCGTTTGTGATTATTTTTCTCTCTTTCTATTCATTTTATATCACTCAATCGTACAGTTCTAACACCTGTACGCATACGTACTGATGCATATCAATAGATCATTATTTATCTATCCTGTCCATTTTAATCAACATCACATGTAAAGCTATCTAATTACTACAAAATAATATCTCATTTGTAGCAAAGTTGTATTTTACATAATTTTTCTTTTTTTCTTCGAGATCGATTTACTTCATTTTTATGGAAAATATTGATTAAATGAATGATGGAAAGAAAAAAAGTAACAACATTCATTCACTAATAAACAACATTTTCATCGCGATCGATAGTTGAACAAGCATTTGATCTGCATTTGATAGCGAAACGAACTAAAAAATATTTATACTTGAAAGCACCTAAACTGGTTTCTAAATGATGGAAAATTGTTTTTCATACTATTTTTTATTGCGACAAAAATATGACTCATGTTCATGTCTCTACAAATGAGTGACACTCGATGTCATCGGTTGTTGCTTCTGTCGAGAGAAAAAACGATTACATAATACCCAAAATTATGACTAGAGATTTAGATATTTTTCTCAAATGCCATTTACCTATGATTGTCTCATTCATATTGACTTTCTTTGTTATATCACTTAGAAACCTGTTCGGATGAGCGTCGATGACTGCTGCTTAAATTACCACAAATTTTCATTCATTCATCTTCAAAGATAGATATTCAATATTATTATTATATGCAACGAAAAGTGGATGGTTTTTTAACGGTATCTTCTTTTCTATATTTTGATTGCGTTTTTTTGGTAGTCTGTTATTCGGTATGCTAAATGTAATGTAATGTTATGAAATAAAGACTCATTCTTTAACTTCAAAGTACGTCTTTTATACGATCTTGAGCTATCATTAAATTTTATGATATCTACTCAAACAATATATTTATAGTTGCGCAAAGAGTATGCCAGTTTAAAAAAGAAAACAATTTTTCGCCACCTGAGCATGAAATATGAGAAAATGACATGTTGCTTCTCATAATTACATTTAACTTCAATAAATTATCGCTTCCGCCCACAAACATTGACATTTTTTACTCTAATATTCTCCATTTTTGCATGGTACAGCTACCTATTGATTGATCACTTAGTCTAATATTGTCCACTTACAGTTATGTCAACTTAATAAATTAAGCGCCTTAATACATAACTTTTATGTAAAATGTAGAGCATTAAATGAAATTTCTGAACATTCTTGCACAGCTGCCACTGTTTTTTAATTGATTTATGTAAACACGCAATGAAGACTGATTTGATAGTATTTAAATTACAATTTTTTTCAAAACAGTTTGTCCATTGCATCAACAACCTTCGTTAATCGTTCCGTATTGTGACCAACTGTGCTACTTTTTTTTGTAGCAACACTAAAGTAACATTGGCAAAAATTCATATAAATTAATAGTCAATAATAATCTTTCAGCACTAAATGAGTAAAAATCGTTTGTGACTAATTTTAATCTCTTCCATTGATTGCTAATTTTAATTTCAATGAATTGGCTTAACAACAAAATGAACCATTATCAAAATATTTATTCAACCATTACTATAGCTTTATAAGTCTTTTGCACATATTTACATTTTGCAATTTACTCGGATAGTCGCACGTAACAAAAAGCTATTCACTTGATGTCATTATACAGTGAATAATAATCATAATTATGGACAAACATGCTGTGTGTCTGCAATATTAATCAATCAAATTAAATTCAATAGATCAAACAAAATGATTCGAACGCAAATGACCAACATATTTATTTTTCACTCTCTGTAGTCATTTACCGATGCACAATTGAGTTGCTTCTTCGCAATCGTACTGACCCTCATGTAAGGCATCAATCACTCAATTTAGAAAAAAATTATTTTGCTTTTTGTTGAAAGGTCAGATGGCGGCTGTTTCTGAATTGAGTGAAAAAAATCTAATTGAACTGAAATTTTCATGCTTTGAAGAGAGTTGGTGCCTATTTTGAAATTGAAAGATGTCTGAATATTTTGATTTCATATAAATTCCATTTGTTAAATATAATAATTTATTCAACTTTATTTTCAACTAATTTGGTTCAGTGAACCTGTCGGTACTTTTATCATACATTTTATGCTATTACTGCAACACCATCAATAAATGGTGTTTTGTGCATTACAAAATTTTTATTTCTCTTAACATAGGATAGGCGTTGTTGTACCTTTAAAATTTTTAAGGCTTGTAATTTGTACTTGGCAAAGATTTTTTCATGCCTCACTTATTTTCTTGTTTCAATTAAATTACATTAATGGATTTCTGCAATAAAAACATTTATATGTTAGACGCATCGTTGTATGCTTTAATAAGTTTCTTAATTGAAATTTATAGTCGAAGAAACAAACGTAGAGTGCACGATGACGCATTAAACGTCATTGACATTGAAATTGAACTTAAAAAATATTTATTTAGAACAAAAAAATTCATTTATTAATTTATACCTAAATGTTTTTAAATAATTTATTCGTTTTTGGAACGTGCAATTACGAATAAATATTCTTATATTAAAAATTATTTATAGCCACTCTTTATTACTCTGTTAATTAATTTAAAAATGATTGTTCTTTTTTGTTCACAAGCATATTTCAAATGTGTGAGAACTTGAAAATGCAGCCAGCATAAATTTTATTGCTCTGCCTCTGTGACTTTTCTATAGAAGAGAAAACAGAACAAAAACACGAAAAAAGAGTGAGAGAGTAACATAAAATTATATTAACCTTTTATGTTGTTTTATTTAAGAAAAATGAATATAAACAGAGACACTAACTGCACTTTTGATGTATATTGACATTCAAATTGTCTGCTCTCACTTTGTGATTGGCGCCTTCTTCTATTCTCAAGTTAATTTCTTTTCCTTAGTAACTACACACGTTTACAAAGACAAAAAAGTCAACCTATCAAATTGAAATTGTGCAGACTTAGTATCGCGCTTCAGTGCTCTCTCAAATTGAACATGAAACGAGCATTTCCAATTAAAATAGTTTTTATTTTTCAACTCCTTGTAAAGAAAACTAGAGTTATTAAGTGATCACTCGATCATATCAAGCTATTTTCACAATCGAGTTCAAGAGCATAAAAATATGGTCATATATATCCAAATAAAAGCTTTTTTACATAGTGTTATATACTTGTGAAGTTTGTTTGATTATCTTTGAGGTTCTAAAAATAACAACATAAACAATTATAATACTTCTTTCTATAGCAATTGCCGGTTTTGGTATTAAGTTGTATTTAATATTCGCATATACTCTCTAAACGGTTTTATGGTTTTGAACTTGTTCTGAATTCAATTTAAAATTCAGTCTACGACTGCTTTGCAGTAAAGTATATGCATTCACAAGGCCACGCTTTGTCATTTATTTATATTGACTCTTAGCACAATGGTATAAAACGATGTAGGAATAGAACAAGACATGAGGGGTTTACATGTTTCTCAGAATGATAATGAAAGTTTAACGTTAGTTCACTTTCTGTCATGCGTTGGTTTTTGACCAACCTTGAAATTTTCCATATTCTTTACTTGAAATTCTTGTTAAATTGAATAGAATGTGAATATTTACTTACATTAGAGTTAGACATTAATTTGCACCTAAAGTTGTGTCAATCACTATAAAATGATTACTTGAAGTAGGAATTGACAAGATAATTTGTACTTTTTGCATGACAAAGATGGTTTAAAAACAGAGTTTGAAAAAATCAAATATTTGTCATCTGTTCCAAGCATTCAACTATTTTTGTCAATTTCCTTGTAAGTAAGTATTTATTAAGATTGATGTGCGTAGTTGTTGAATGGATAGAAATAGATAAAATTTTATACAGAAGTGTGGAAAGAATTTCCATTTCCATCAACAAAAATTTTATTTAGCATTTTTAAAAAAATTTTTAAGGTGTATACAAGATTATAAAGAATTTTATATGGACATTTTATAAATAAATTTATAAGTTAGCAAAAAATGACGGAAGAATTGCTTAAAAAGAATGTTAACAAAAGTCAAAGCGTGATTTCTAAAATCAATCGTAACTAATCAATTATTGTCCTTCTCTTTTATGCATTAGCATGCAACTCTCGACACCGCATAACAATGAAATTAAATTTGTAATTTAATGTAAAGCGAAAATAATAACATAAGCAACATCAACTACAACAATATAATGAAAAGTGTTTTCAATTTTCGCTTTGCTGACCACTTTTAATGGCAATGGCATTACGTGCGTTTTCACTGTTGCTCCAACATTGTTCACCTTTTTTGTTGGCTGCTGCTGCTATTTGAAATTGCAAGTTAATAGAAAGAGAAAAGTGATCCATTATTCATTACCGTCCGCCACACACAAAAAGTTTTTTTAAATTTATTTTTTATTTACTGACACTATTGTTGAATGAAAACTGTCTCAATTTCAAATCCATCTCCGGTATAGAAGTGAAATTAAATTATTTAATACTCTAGATAAGTAAAAAGTGCTTTCAGCATACTTCATTTAATTCTCTTTAGCGGCAGTTCAAATGTTTTATATTTAGTGAAAATTTAATTGAATTACCTCAAAGGAGAGAAAATCGAAAGAGTTTGCTTATGGATATAAATACTCAAAAAAAAGCATTAAGTAAATGACTGTTCAATTCTGATTTCACCGTTGGGTGAGGCTCTGACATGAGATGATGATAGCCGAAATGATTTGGGACACTTCAGTCATAATTCAAGTGACGTAAAGTTTCTTTTGCGAAAAACTTGACACGAAGTCAAGTCATCATTTAAAATACAAATTTAATTAACTTGCACCTTGATTTAATAGAAAATTTTTTAGAGAGAGGTATCGTCATACTTGGACAATGACATGCTATCAATAAATTTCTCTTGTTCACTCAGTGATCATGCAAAATCTAATGTCAGTGATCGTTAACAGCATCGACTTTGCTAATTAAATGATGAAACATTGGAAAGCAGTTTGTTGTTAAATGAATATATGTTTTTAAAAATGGAAACTTGACAACTTCCATATCTTTGGACATAATTGAGCTTTGATTACTTGTGGAAATTTTATGTCGCTGTTTGTAGGTATGTCAAAAAGATGATTTAAAAAATTAATTACTTTATTATTATGGCATTAGCTATAGATTGCATAATCTTCCGCATTTTTGTTGATCGATCGCCTAAATTTTTATTAACATCGTAAATTTATTTAAATTCATTGTGTAGTGATTAAATTTAGTTTGATTTATATTTGAAGAAATTTTCGGATCTGCATTTCGCTGTCTTTATTTTAAAATGAGTGGTTTTGAAAGTTTTCCGTTTTTCCATTTCTTTCTTCTCATTTTTCTTATGAATATTAATGAATTTGGTAAGCGTGATTTGATTCATAAAAAATTTAAATTATGATGTAAGAAACGAAGAAATGAGAATAAAATGAACTAATAAACTTTGCAAAGTTTAAAATGAGACTAGCTAAGCGAAAAGAGAAAGAAAAGATGGAGAGCGAAAAATGTCAAAAAATAATAAGAAAAATATTTGAAAACCATGAGGTCTTTTGTAGTTCAGTATAGCAATTTGAATGAAAAAAAACTAAATGCTTTATATAAGAACTAATTTTCGAATCACAAACATTGTCTATGCTTACTGTAGCAATAACAGTTATTTTTGCCATTTATATATACTTAGTTCTATGTTTTATAATCTTTTTTTTGCACAAAATATGCCAACAATAATGAGGTACAACTCTTAATACAATGATGAAAACAGGTTTTTGTTAAAGATCATCGTCACAAGAATCCGTTGCTTCTCTCATTCAGTCATATTGCTTTCAATTTCATACAACAGAAATAACGACCAAAAAATATATTGCACAATTTCAACCGCTAGTGAGATCACACAAAAAAAGTTCATAAATTTTCTATAAGCTCTTGTTTGCTTGCTAATATTGCTTTAACAATGTTTTCTATTATTTTATTACTTGTAAGGTACTTATAAAGCAGAGATATTTTATTATTGCATAAAAATAGTTCAAATCTGTAGAGAAAATTTCCGCAATTTTCATGCCATTTTTCAGATACCTTTTGTGAACGTGGTTTTTACCATTTAAGTTAAATGTTTCATTTTTTTAGCAGTAAAAAGACGTTTTTGGACGTTAATTTTATTTGTAAAAATCACCGGTAGAATCGACATTGTATTTGTGAATACAAACAAGAAATGTTAATATCATCATCAACACTTCTTCTTAAAATACGTTAAATTTTTAAAAGAAGATTGTGCAATAGTTAGAAAAAAATCAATCGTCACTAACTCGATCAAAAATCACGATCTTTCATTCTATTTCTTTTCCTTTCACTCGATCTTTCACATGTCCGTCGTGATTTTAATTTTCATGGAAAAATATAATTGAAAATATAAAAAATGTGAGTCAGAGGCGCTTAAAAAATTTGTAATGTTAGTAAATATTAATAAATGGCAGATGTATAAATGCATATAATCGAGTTCATTGATGAATCATTTTATACACGAGTTAATATTGTTGCCTCACTCGTTAAAGATATAACACAGAAGTTAAACTGCTTATATTTTTACGCTTTAACTTCATATTGCTTCCAAAGCAGATGCTGCTACTGATGTTCAATATTTCTCTGATCATTGTTATTATTTCTTCAAAAGTTTAATGAACCTTTAAAACTGTAAATTTCCTTTAATGTTTTATCGATTTATTTATGTAAAAATTGTATATATTGCTTCCTTAGTAACGTGACACATTTTTAATAGTTATTGAAACTGCAGTCAGATTCAATAAGAAGAAAGCAAAATAAATGTTCACGATGCTCTTTTCATGCTTCTGTTTTAATCTTCTTTTCGTCTTGGTAATGATGGATGATGTAAAATAATAAGTATGCAAAATGCTTGCAAGCACGATTTGCTATGTATACATGTGAAATTAATAATGATAACCTAGATTTGTGATGCAATCGTTAAAATATAGAAAGCTCATAGATAATCAGATATCTGGCTATTTCTTTATCTTTTTTCAATAACGTTTTAAGTTTACGTATATCAAAAGTATAGATTTCCTTTAATGGGTTTAAAAAACATTTGTGTAGATGTGTGTCTCTCTCTATTACTCGTTTTCTTTATGATCATAAAAATCTCAAGTTTGACATTTCCTGGATCATTTTTCTATTTCTTATTCATTTTCTTTCTTTCTGTTTGTAAGCTCACTTAATTGAAGCGCATCTTGAATGTAAGAAATATCATGTTGATTGTTTGAAAAATTTATACAAGCTTAGAAATAAGAAAATATTTATTGCCACAATTAAATCTTAATTGTCATCATCTCCATATCAAATAATCTTTTTTAAACATAGTTTTTGAAAGTTGTTGTAATTTGCAATAATCAACTTTTCCTTTATTGAAATTAAGTAAAAGTGTTCACATTCATTTTTTTCTATTTATGTACTTTGTTATTAAAGCTGATATCTTCTCTTCCTCAATTTTCCTATTTCAGTTGCTGTTGCATCTATTTACTATTCATAGTCATTGGAAATTTTTCTTGTCACCACATGCGTTGCTAATAGATAAATGTCGACATTCGTTAAATGTATTTAAATTTTAAATCAAATTTCGTTTTCTCTTCTTATTCAATCCAATCATTTTGTCATCGATCAGAATCATGTATTTTAGTGGCTTCAACCTACACTGACTTTAAGAGTCAATTGTCAATTCACTATAAGCATACTTACTTTATTTTCTTTAAATTCTTCATTACAAAACAAACTGATTTGCATTGGCGTCCTCATTTTACCATATTGACTCGGTTTTTTGCTTTATTGGACAATTTTTCTTATAAATTATTTCATCTGTGCTTGCTATCTTATATATTTATTCCTTCCACACACTGTAACACTTATTTTCCATTTTTCTTAAACTAGCATTCACTCGTTCAATCGATAAGTGTTTTAAAAGAAATGGAGCAGTGTCCAACTTACGAACGATGCATAATAAGTGTTTTCAACGAAGAATGTGGCGGCTGTCAAGAGTGTATCTAACATAGATTACTTACGCTTTTCATTTTTCAAACTTCCACATCTAATTAACACCACCATATTACACACTTGTCCATTAGACACCTATTGACGATGTTCGCCCGCTGCAAGTCAGAAATTAAACAATAAAGATGAGATTTAAGCGAAGAAAGAAACTTTCACCTTTCTCTTTCATATTGATTCTTTCTTATTCTTCTTGTTTTATTGTTTAAATGAAAATTATATGTGTATATATAATTTATGTTTAAGTGAAGAGATGCATGCAAAAGATCGTGCGTATGAATGGTCATTCTTCTGATACCTACAGCGTAATATTAAATTTTATTCATCAATATTCATGTTCTTTCTCTTCACATATAAATATGGG
The DNA here is from genome assembly GCA_018290095.1 of Polypedilum vanderplanki. Lineage (NCBI taxonomy): Eukaryota > Metazoa > Arthropoda > Insecta > Diptera > Chironomidae > Polypedilum > Polypedilum vanderplanki. The sequence continues at coordinate 26,987,271 of CM031379.1, read as the reverse complement.
GGACTTTAATCATTAAAGTAAATTAAGCGTATATACACAATCGAGAGTGATCATTTTTGTGTGTAGTATAGTCCGAAATTGAATGTAGGATGATGAAAAACTCTAGCGAGAGGGCAATATTAATTTTTGAGATTTAAATCATACTCTCTCTCCTAGTTCATCATTGGCTAATACAATGTAAACTTTTTAATGCTTGTAACATACAAAACACATCACTCTAGTGAATGAAATAAATTTATAAAACGTGCACTTTCAATTATTGTATTATTGAATAACACCCTCTGCAGTCATTCTTTCATTTATCTACCTAGTTATTTTTATTAAATTTAAATTTTAAATCTTACATTATTTAAATTGAAGATCAGTATATAAAATTATATTCCTATGTTATGTAATAAAGATGCACCAAAGTGTATCAATCAATTTTGCAATCAAAATGTTTAACACTTTAAAAAGGAAATTTCTCATTCGCTTTTGTAGTTTCAGTTTCAATTGTCTTTTCTACCTTTTTATCTCATGCTATTATACCGGCAATTTATCATCACATAAAATTGACTCTCGCAATGATTATGGAAGAATTTTTAATCCACAAGACACAAAGAGAGAGCATAATTGTAAAATAATTGCGAGATGATAAAATATCTGTTTTATTTTATCTTATTAATCACTTTCATCTTTTTATAACTTAAAGGCATACTTTTGTAGAGCGACATTCTTTGAATTTTCTTCAACTGTTATGTGAATTAAATATGTGAGCTCTAAACAATATGATGAGATCATATTTAAGTAATTATGTGAAATTTATCTCTTGTTGAGAATGACACACTTTATCTACCTACTCATTTTTACTTTTAATAATTTTTGTAATCAAAAAGGAGAAATAAAAATTCTTCTCACGATCTTGACATTAAAGACATACACATAAATTTTATTTTATATCATGAATATGTTTTTTGCACATATGTTAATGCAAAATTTAAGGCGTATGTTTCTAAAAATAAAAATTCATTCATGTATATTAAAGAATTTTTGTTAAATGTACTCAATTTCTTAAAATCAGACTACAATTAATTGGAATAAAAAAGGCACGAAAAAAAGAAACCAGACAGACAGAAAACTAGAGAGAGAGAGCATCGTGCTAAAATATATATTATGAAATAAAAGTAGTGTAAAGAAAATTGAGGCCAGTACATATTCATACGAGTAACAACAACAAAAAAACTATATGCATGAGATTCTCCCAAAAATAAATGAAGATGAAAGTGTTTTTACGTAATTGTAGATATGTGTGGACGGCAGAAAGGCATAATGTCTATGTTACAAGACAGTTGAATTAAAAATAATCATTTTTTTGATGTTATGTATCTTTATGTATTTTCATTCATTCGCGTAAATTAAAAACAAAAAGAAGAAACGAAGTGGATCGAAAGTGAATTAAAAATTCGGAAAAAACATGCTATGCACAATTATCTGAAATTTCACACATTGCAATGATCATACTCACTCTTCTAAGCTCATTAAAAATTTCTTTATGTAGCAAGTGAAATCGACAACGCATGTAACACACAACAACAAAGTACTGTCACCGCAGCATGTAACAACTAATTCGCTCTCTCGACACCATCACAATCGATTAAATCCAATTTTTGCCGCTTAATTTAAAAGTCGACAGCAAAATTTTAGTCACTTATTTCCTCATTCATTTCAGATATTTATGACAATAGAATTTCAACTGAACATGGATTAACACGATAATATAAAAGAAACATTAGAGTGTAACATAATTATCGAATTAAAAGTGAACGAAACTAACGTAAACAAAAATATATAAACAAAATTATGGCAAGTTCTTTGCAACCGTGTCCTCGCTTTGTGCAGAATGCATGGAAGAAAGATTTATGTTCAAATTGCTTCAAGTCAAAAGAAGAACACATTTCAACAACACAAACAATCAAACCCATTCCTTTAACAATGAAATTACCAAATCCATCTAAAAGTATCATAAAAGCTACTTTTCCGTCAAGTGGAAAGAACAAAAAGAAGAAATCTGTCAATTTTCCAAAGGAAGTCAGTGAGGTAAGTAAAACCGCGTTGATGAAAAAATTCAAATAATAATGCTTAAATATTCATATATGAAAAACACAGGTAATTGGAACTGGTGGTGAATGGTCAGACGAAGAAGGCAGTGGCGATGATGAAGAAGATATGCGAGATAATCAGGGCGAAGAAGAATTGGTGTATGAAGATGATGCCGAGCTGCAACGTTTAACAAAAACGAATACTGAATTTAATACAAACAATGGAAATTTGCTTGGTGATTCGACCGCAAATATCAAGCGATCTTTTGCTGCTCTAAAACTTGGAACAGTGCAGAAAGATGCTACGGGCAAAAAACAAACATTAAAGATATCTGTTACACCATTTGGCAATAGCAGCAGCAGTAGCAACACATTTGCATCAACAAATAACACAAAAATAAAAGCACTTTCAAATGATAAGAAAATTGAAAAACTAAAAAATACGAGTGTAAATGAAAATAATGGAGTCATATTAAAGTCAATAACACAAACATCAAATGATTTTTGCACATCAAATTCAACGACGCGTGACGAAGTAGATAAATCACCCGATTATGATGTAAAAATTACATCATCAAATGAAAAGTCATTGCTCGAGGAAATTTCTGAGACATTATTAAGTAAGAAGATCTTAGTGAATGAAACAACATCAACAACTACTGCTAAATCTACAGCATCAACAGAGTCAATTAAAGTTGTCGAAATGACTCCAAAAAACGATGTAATTAAGGTGAGATTTGCAAAGCTGTCAATTGAAATTTAATAGTAATGTTTAATGCATTTTTTTCTCATTCCCAGGTTGAAATTAAAAATCATGACAATATAACATCAGCAGTCATATCATCTACATCTGATACATCAATTTCTACGACTAGCACGTGCTCTGTAAACAATAAGCGAACAATTGTGCGAAATAACGCCATTAATTTGAAGGACATGGAGAAACCTAAAATTCAAGTTAGTCACAATTCAAAAAACTCTGAGTCAGAAAGCGACCTGGAACTTACATCCGATACTTATTATGATGTGGTTGAAACACACAACAGTTATGAGAATGTTCCCGATGGAAAATTAGAGAAAATTAGTGCAAGCAATACTGACCAACTAAAGACTGAATCGGAATCTGAAAAGAAGACAGAGAGTAGTATTTTAACAAATAAAAAGTCACACTTCTTTTCGAATAAAACCATATCGGAAATGTTTTTGACACACAAACCTCTCAATGATGCAATTAAGAAGCGCGCTGAGTCATACGATTTGATGGACAATACATTTGTCTCTAGCAAAATTACATGTGATGGATTAATTGTGACAAAAAATAATCTAGAAGATGCTTTAGACTCTAACGGCTCAAGCTTTGACAGTTCAAGTGATGAAGAGCTCTCAAATACTCGAAGTGAATCTGATAGTGGCATTGGTATAAAAGGAAATTCTCAATCAAATAATCTTATAAATAGCAGCAACAATAGCTCAGATTACGAAGACATTCAAGTAACAAATGAAATTAACAAAGCATTGTCTAATAATAGAGATTTAGAAGGTGAACCTGATGGCAGAAGTGATCCAGATGGCAATTCTGAAAGTTCAGAAACGAGCCCAGCTCCTGCTCTTCCTCAAAGTTCACCACCAACTATCGATGCACGTCAATCGTTTTTACATTCGACAATTAACAAACCAAAAGTGCCTCTTAAGCCGATCAGTGTTAATATTGCAAAGCCATTTCAAAAGCGAAATGCTGAAATAATTATGCAACTACAGCAAGTGATTAATAAAGAGAAAATTAGTGTGAACGATATAAATGATCCAAAATCAACACCTAAAAAGTCACGTGCGCCAGAACCACCACAAAGCAACAATATTGCGGAAAGTGAGAGCCAAATGCTTAAGAGTTTCAAAGAAGCCCCATATGGTGATGATGAACCACTGAAAAGTTTTAAAGAAATTGCTCAAGCAAAAAATAAATTTGCAGTCAAAACCAATACTGTGCAGCTCAAAGAGCCAAGAAGTTATCCAGCTATTAACCCGAAATTCCGTAGCCTTAATCATTTAAATAAAGCTCATGAAGCGCAAGAAAAATTGGAGAAATTTGAAAAACTAAAAAGTCCATCAACACCAGAACCAGCACCAAGGCATAGCCTTTCACTTTCATCTGACTCGTTAGCTGAAATCGAAAAGGCAAAGAAGAAAAAATTCTCGATTAAAAAATTCTTGCGAATGGGAAATAAGACTGAAACTTCAACACCAATAAAGAAAGATTATAGTCATTATGCCGACATTCCAACAAGTCCAAGCGATGACTCGCCAAATGCTCCGCAAGTAAAACCACGATTAATCATAATTCATCCATTGGATATCAATAATACTGGTGTAGAAGTTGTAAGCAGTCCGACAATTTCTTCAAGTTATAAAAAACCACCAGTTCCACCCTGCAGAAGCGACTCAACTAAATTAGAAATGTCAAAACCAACACGTCCGCCTCCGCCAAAAAACAATGAATTGCGTTCTAAAATAGAATCGGAATCTTCATCAAATACAACCAACACACAACAAACATCATCTTCTTCATCTGTAAAAGATACTGTGTATGCGAATTTGGGTGAAATAAGAAATTCAATTGCTCCTAGAAAACCAGAACGAACAAACAGCATGAGAGAACGTGAGGCAAAGGCACTTGAGCTGCAACGTCGTCAACCACTTGGAGAAAGTATAATGAATGCTGCTGGTGAGCTGAAAGATTGTCTGGATGATCAAGAAGATCATGCTGAGAAATGTAAGAGTGAGGAAACGATTATAACAAAGTCGGCACATTTGAAAGGTGATGGATATAATAGAAAAAAACTCGATATTGAAAATATCTCTACACGAAGCAAAATTGAGCTTTTCGAGAGCAATGCAGTAAAAAATGACACAAAATTGAGCAAATCACCGTCGCCGAGTATTGTTGCAAAACAATCAACGACTTTCTTTGTAAACAGCGATGGATTAAAGTCATCTGTACAAAAAATGAATCTTACAATAGATAGCTATTTAAAGAACAAAAAACTCATGAGCTCGTCCGACTCGAATTTATTGGAGAGTCGTTCGCCTACTCCTCCACAACAGCAGATTATAGCAAACACTAATGAACTGTCACCGCCGATGCCTTTAATAAATTGTACAAATAACAGCCGTAATTTCATCTCACGCAATAATAATGCAACAAATATAGAGTTACGCTCGAGTGGTAGCTATGAGCCAATTAATGTAAATGTGAATATGAGTGCCAAATTTCAACGTGCAAGTTTCCCCGAAAATGGACTTTGCTCTCCTATCTTGACTTTTGGTAAGTTTTATTGTTTAAACACGATTAGTTAGCAATATACCAACATTTTAATGATAAACGAGCAAAGTCATCAGATTTTAATTAAACTCTATTTTTTTTTATAACTTCTCGCTTATTTGAGAACCATGAAATTTTTAAATAGTCGAAAATTAGCATTAAATTTCTTTTCAATCTTTTATTTTTATATTAGGCAACGCAGCAAGATCATATTGTGGCAGTGAAATCGGTGAATCAGAAATATATTCGCCTTATAGTTTTTGTGGTAGTGAAGCTGGTCTCGATGTTGCTGGCGATATTGGTGATGGATGCCATCATCAAGTAAGGATTAACATGTTTATGTGAAAAAAAATTGTTTTTATTTAATTTTTAAATTTAACCAGGGACCATCACGCAACAAGATTGTCAGTCGTTTGAGAATGCGAAAAGGTCGTAGTGTTGTGCATACGAATCTCGAAGATAATTATTCAGCAGTAATTGTTGCAAATCACGAGGCACTCGCTCAAGTTTTAGATCAGGTAAGCAAACAAGCAATACGAAAATAGAAATCGTATTAAAATTATATTTTTAATCTTATTCCAAATCTTTCAGCTTCAACAGTCGCAAAATATACCTCCAACTTTGCGTCCTCTTGCGAATTGTCTTAATCTCCGCTTCGATGATTTCATTATTCTCGATTCTATTGGCTTAGTTGTCGGCAAGCGCGTGTTTCATCAAGCATTATGGCAAAATTCAATCTATGTTACATTAGTATTAACATCAGATTCAAATCAAATGGTATCTGGTAGTCATTTAAATCAAATGAGTGGTGGTGTATCAGGTGCTTTAAATCCAATCACAGAATTTTGTGATTTGGTGCCAAATAATTATCTTCCATCAATGCCAACCACAAAAGTTCAAATGGTGCAAGGTAAGACGAAAAAAAGAGCATTTAATGCAATTTCTCTTACTAACTTCTATTGTTCTTTTACAGCTACAGTTACGGTTCTTCCAAAACTACAGGTCGAAACTTTAGAGACAATGGGTTCAGTGATGAAATCTAAAATACAAAATAACAGTCTCTTTAGCAATCAACTAGGAGGTAGTGATGAAAATGTTGATGTTATTTCAATAAATGAAAAATCGCCATCAACGGAGAGTGCAAAAAGTCCAAGCAAGAATGGATTATTTGATGATTTATTATGTCGTGAGGTTGGTTTTATTATTCTTCAACTTGTTAATGGTTTAAAGAACATGCAAGCTAAGGGGATTGAAGAAATGCCACTGAGTTTGTCAAACATAATTATGTGTCGAGAAATGGATAATAAGGATCAACAAGCTAAACTATGCATTTTGCAGGGGTAATATTTGTTTTTATTAATTTAAATATAAATTCTTTTCACGTTTCTCAAATTACAGAATAAATTCAGATTTATCTCGTGATGAGGAAGAAACTATGGGAACACTATGTCAGTGTGCATTGAAGGTCGTTAAAGAAATTTTACCTGAAACAAAATTAACACCAATCCTATCAGATTTATTAGCACAAGAGCGTGCTGATACTCTTTCAAAGTAAGTTAATCTTTATTTAATTTAGTATCTCACTAATGAGCTTTTCATTTTCTATTTACAGAACGAAATCCGTACTAGAATATGTTTTATGGGGTCCAAGTGATGTTTCAATTAATGGGCCTTTACGCGAACGCGAAGTAACCTTGCAACGATGGCTCGATTTGGCGAGAGCGACTGTTCTTCATGGACTTGTTCGCAGCAAAATTGAACTCACAATTTACGATGAATGCCATTTAATATTTTTGGTTAGATCTAATTCCAAAATCATGCTCGAGGCATCAAAAACTATTGCAGAAAATTATAAAAATAACTCGGAAATTTGAGAAAATGTGACTTTTTCTCTTATCTCTTTTTTTGTAAGATATCGAATGTCACTTGTTTTTAATATATACTTTTGTCCTTTATTCTTTTTACCTACCTATTATTATTATGTTAAATATTAAATTTGTTAGGTTTTCCAAAATTAATGTAAAATAAAAATCAAGGCAATATTATTTTGATTAATTCAAGGAAATTAATTATAAAAATACTTTCAATAAAAGCTCAAATATATTAAACATTTTATTTATTCATTTATCGATCAAGTTTTCACTTATTCTTCATGAATTGCATCATAGGATCTTCTTCTCTTGCCCTCTTGATATAATAAGCCTCCATTTCTTCTTCAGTTGGTGCTTTTGCTTCATACATACTATTATATTTTCGTTTTCGTTCATCAATGGTCATCATTTCGTCATATTCTTTTATTCGTTTGTCTTCAGCTTCAAGAGCTTCTTGCAATTTATCTTTTTCTTTCTTTTCAGCACGCTTATCCTTTTGCTTCTTCTTCTTTTTACGTTTTTTGTCACGCTTTTTAGATTTTCTTTTTCTTTCTTCTTCACTACTTGAATCATCTGAATCTGACTCTGACGATTCTTTTTTCTTTTCACTTGATGATTTCTCACTTTCTTCATGTTCTGAATCTGATTTGTTTTGTTCAGCAACTTTTTCCTTATTACTCGACCAACCACTTGTCGATGGAATTTCAGTTGATTCACCTTCTGCAATTTCAGCTCCTACTGAACTTTTAACACACCATGAATTTTTGACAAACGATTTGCAGCATTTGTATCCCCATTTTCCGTTATTCCAATATGAACCAAATACAGTCGTGTGATTGTTGATATAAACGTCCTCCTCATAACGACTTCGAATAATCACTTTCTCGGCACCTTTAATTATTCGTCCATCTCTAGCATATTCAACGTATTGCTCAGTCTGTGCAAGCAAAAGTTGCCTTGGCGGTGCTTCCAAATGTTCTTCTCCTCCATACTTTTCTAGCACATTACTTTTAACGCTAGTTTTGAGTTCTTCTTTCTTTTTCTCATATTCTTTTTGCAGCAACTCTAATTTTGTTGGTTCAGCAAGAACATGCACATCAACGCCCTTGCTAGATGCTTCCCATGCAAACAATTGTGCAGTTGCATGTTTCTGTGTGTCGCCAGTAAAACGAACAAAATTCTCACCGCCAAATTCTAAATCTTCAGGATTTTTATTTGGATTGGGATTTTCACGCATAGAACGAGTTTTTGGATCATAAAAAGCTGAATTAGGATCAAGATTCCTCAAATATTTAGCTGTATCTTCACGAATACGCAAATTTCTCACAATGATACGCTGTTTACTGTCTACTTTTGTACCAGGCATGTCTACACCATCTGCATATTTATCCTCATCATCTTCACTCGATGATTCTGCATTTGGGTCTTCTTTCAATTTTTCAGCTTTTAATTGCCGTTTTGCTTCTTCAATTTTCTGATATTCTTCAACAATCTCACGATGATTTGAAGGATCATAGCCTGCCCAACGATCTCTTTTCCCATCAAAATCTGGTTTCAGATCTGGCTGTTCAAATTCATCGTATGCAATTTGTGCATTTGTAAATTTTGCACCGACCTTTCTTGGTCTCTCAAGACAATCTTTTCTCTTATGAGTCATTGCACCACAATTCTCACATGCTCCTTTTCTAAATTTCGTAGCAACTTTGCTTTTATCAACTCCTTTCTTATACCATTCATCAACTCCTGAATATTGCTTTTGCTTTTCTTCTTGTGGTCTCTGATGTTTTAATGTTGGCCCACTTGATCCTGTTATGATATTATTTAGTAAAATAATGTTATTTTATGAAGTAAATTGACTTACCATAATACCATGGTGCTGAAGAAATGTATTGTGGAATATGTGGATTGATGTCTTTGCCTAAAAACAATAATTAAAAGTTATTTATTTGCTGGATTTATTTAAATGCAATCAACTTACCTTCTTCATCAACAGCAGCGGGTGCTTGACCAGCTTTTCTCGCTTCTTCAAGTTCTTTTTGTTTTCTCCAATCTTCTCTAGTTTTTTTCGTTGGCTCATCTGTTGATTCCGATTTATCCTTATCGGTCAATAATTGTGATATCGGTATACGTGGAGCATTCATTTTAAAGCAATCAATTTATTTGTGAACTCATATATCCATTAATATTTTTAAAAGTTTACAAATAAATATTTTTGAAAACGATTTGCTCGATCAAAACAATAAAAACTTATACGTATACGTATGCTCGTGTACGTTTGGTTCGTAACGTAAATATTTACGTTTTAAAATAATATTTCGCGGCATAATTTGTAATTTATTATAAAATGTCTCAGGATAAACCAAAGACTGCTGAAAATGGTGATAACAAGCGACAATCAACATCTGGGAAAACTAGACTTGCTGATAATGTTCTACCTTTAGTAAGTTTTGTTTAATTTCAAAAATTAAAAATTTCACTTTTAATTTTCTTAAGGCACGAATCAGAAAAATCATGAAAATGGACCAAAATATCTCCGGTGTCAATATAGGTGTTGAAGCTACTTATCTTATATGTACAGCTACAGAACTATTCATACAGTGGTTATCAAAAGAAGTATATGAAACAGACAAAAAAGCATTGAGCTATGCAAGTCTATCAAAATACATTCAAAAAGAAGAACGTTTAGATTTTTTGCGTCAAGTGAGTTTTCTAATTTTTAATCAAAAATAAATATTAAAAGTTATATTATTATAGATTGCACCTGAGAAAATTACCATTCGAGAATATAAGAAGATCTTAGCTGATGAAGTTGAGAAAATTTTTGACAGTGGATCTGATGTTTCAAGTAGCTCTGATGAAGAAAGTGGCAGTAATGAAGAAGAGGAAAGTGTTCAAGAGGTAGAAGAAAGTAGTGAAGAAGAACAATTTGAAGACGATGAGAAAGAGAAAAAATCTTAATTTTTATGTTATTTTATAAAAATGAATAAATCTCAAACGATTTCTTGAATTACGAAATGATGGGCATTCTTTTAGAGATAAGACTTGAAAAAGAAATTTTACAAAGTATACCTTGCATGAATATCACACATTATAGTTTGTTATTGAACTTTCATAGGAACAAAAAAAAATGGTTAAAAGTTATATTAAAAAAGCAAGACAACCTGAAGTAATTCGAACAATACAAAAAGACCTTCAATACACAACAGAACTCAATCAAGATGTGTTAGAGGTGACACAATTTTTAGCAAAAAACAACCGTAATATAATAAAACTGAATGAATTTATCAAAGTATTTGTAAATGTTGCTTATCATGGATTTGCGGCGATAAATAGATTGCAAACTTTAGGAGAAGAATACACAGGTGTAATACAAATTGATACTAAGACAGATAATTTACCTAAAAAATTTATTCAAGTGATTGCAATCATATTTGAATTTGGTGGCGAAGGTTTTTTAATTAAAGTGTTGAATGAGTATGAAAAGAAGGTCAATGACAGCGAGGATTTACTTCCTGAAGCACGTAGAACGATTATTACAATAATTAGCATCTTAAAATCATCTATTCCATACATTAAAGCAATTCATCGTGGCATCTTTTATCTAAATAATTCAGGTCAATTGCAAATTTCCAAAGGACTAACGGGAATACATTATGTGCTAACACGCTTTTGGTTGAATAACCATCACAATACAGGTGGTTATAAATTTCTTGGTATTGTGACACTTTTGCAAGTAGTGTTTTCACTCTTACTGAAATTGAAAGAGAAACATGAAGAAAAAAAATTGCGAAAAATTGAGAGAGAAACAAGAGAAAGTACGCAATCAAGGTTGCAGCTTCAATTACCCAACGAAGATACAAAAAAGTGTATTTTATGCTTGGAAGGCCGTATAAATTTGACTTCAACTTCATGTGGTCATCTTTATTGTTGGAACTGTATTTGTGATTGGCTAAAATATAAAAGTGAATGCCCAATATGTCGTGAGCATTTAACACAAAGTTCTGTGATATTTTTACAGAATTATTATTAAATAATTGGAATAAGGGAAATAAAATGATGGCTATATGAAGAAAATAAATTTTTTACCTATTTGTTACCAAACACAAATTTATTTCTTTTTTTAATGATTTCTCTTTTATTTTTCATTTCTTTATTCCATTGCGAAAGAATAAAATATAATTCACTATTTTTATTGTACAATATGAAAATTTATTGAAATCATAAGAAAATGCTCTTAAATAATTATCATATCATATTTTTCGGAAGCTATTGAGAGAATTTTTTAATTTTATTTGGATGGATCATTCTGTCTTTGAAATTAAGAAAATTAATTCTTCTTCTTTTAGTACACATGCCAAAGTTTAAAAAAAAGGAAATCTTTTAAAAAATTAATTTTAAGTTAGGAACATAAAGTTTTCACTCATCATTAGCTGACTTTTTAAATGGAGCGAGATTAATTCATTTTCTGCTTTTTATATAAAAAACATTCTAAACTCTACTGGTTTTAAATAAATATCAATTCAACTTTTCATTCATCATCGTCCATTTATTTTATTTTTTTGATTTGATGCAAAAATTTCTAATTTAATGCAATAATAATTGAATAATTTAATTTTATATCATCAATATAATCATGAATATGGGATATATATAAATGGGAGAGCGATGAATATCTTTTTTTTAATATATATTTTTTTCGCTTTAAATAATGGCTCTTAAGAGAAAATTTGGGTCACGTTTGTACAAAAATCTGTCTATTTGAAAATTGAGTTCAAACAAGTTTTCAATACAAACGATATCACAAAATTCTCATTCTGACAACAATAATATCAGTGAAAAGTAGACGGAGATATATGAGTTGATGAATGAGTAAATTTGGACGAAATAAATCATGACAAATATATTTATGTGAGTGTGTGTATATTAGATGTAGACATTTGGTATTTATTTCATATATAGGTAGTGGAGAATAGGTGATAGCAAAAACTATTTAGAATATCAAAAGAGAGAATTACTAAAGAAAAACATAAGAGGCAGTCGGAAGTATTTTTTATTTATGAAATATTGTTGAAGACTTGTTGCTGCAGTGTGTATATATTTTATGAAGACGAAAAATATCGTTGGTTTATTAATAATTGTAAAAAATAGTTATATGCATGTAGTCGGAAGGAAAAAGACAAAATAATTGCTTCTATCAAAAAATATCAGTGAAGTATGAGTGTGTGTGTGAAGATTCATTGTATAATAATATTCAACATCTTGTATAATTCTATTACGATATAAACTCTATCATTTAGTATTTTTCTTTCTTTTCAAGTAAATTGTGCTTCGTTATTATTATTTTTTCTTCCGTTTATTTCTTTTGAAAAAAAGTTGGGTTGATAGTTGCAGAAGAACTTTTTGTATACTTAAATATATCAGAGAAATTTAATGCAGATGAGTGTCTGTCTGTATTTGTGTTTCAGTAAATAGGAAGATTCAAATGACAAAATTAAAATAATGGCTCATATATATGCAAATATGGTAAAAGATTTCTACAATTAGGTATTAGGTAAATTGAAAAGTTTCCCATCATGATTCATGTTTTTTAAAATTATCTTAAAAGGATATAAGGTATATAATATATAGTATGTAGATAGAGAGAGATAATGTCATCAGCATTATCTCATAAGGAGTTTTTTACACATTAATTGGTACCCACAATGAAAAATTTATCATTTTAATTTTTCATATAATTTTTTTTTGTAATAACATATGCATCCGATTCAATAAATTTTTATCTTCACTTGTTCTCAAGTTAATTGAAAATCTACATCGATTTCTGTTTTTTTTAATGTGACTACAATTTCTACTTTTTTCACTTTAATAAAATTGATTTCAATTTCTTTCAAATTAATTGGCGTCATCGTATGAAATGCGTTTCATATTTCAATTTCTCAATGCCATTTGAGCTACCGATTTTAAGTGAATTTTTCTAGATATTTTAAATTCGTATTTTCTCATGATTTTCATTTTCTTGACTAGAAATAATTCACCATGTTGCTCAATGCTTCAATAAATTTTCCTTCTCTTTCTCTCCGTCTATGACTCGCTTGTTCACACGAGATTTTTTTCTTCTTTTGAAGGGTATTAGGTATTTTTGATTTGATTTGTTTCATGTAAAAATTACATTCGTCTTATTATAAAATAAAAATTGATTAAATTAAGCCCCTGCCCCACTTTTTTTCGATATTTTTTTATCGCGCAATATTGAGATTTTTTAATGAGTGGAGATTATTATTATCAAAAGGCTCAATCCGAGATTCTTTATGTTGCACACAGAATGTTTTTTTTTCATTGAGTATTTCAATTTTTTCTCTTTGATTTATCTTTGTCATTTTTCAGCACTTGTTCACACAAATTTTTCAAAATAAACTCTCTTTCTTTACACTCAAAACAGATACTTTTTTTGCCGCCGAAAGAAGTTTTTCTCTCCTCCTCATCATCACATAATATTTTTCTATTATAATTATTATTTTGTCGAGAACTCAGAATAAAATCCTTCAATCGCAGATAAAAAAAATCAAAGTAAAAGGCGTCCATTTGATGTCAATTTCATATATATGTTAATTAAGATTAAATCAACACACTATGTCTGGCAGGGACTTAAATGATTTCTAATCGCGCACCACTGATGCTTCATGAACAATTTTTCGCTCCTTATAGTAAATTTCTTCTGATTCTTTATCGCATAAAAGGAGGACAACGGCACCAAAAAGGAAAATAGCCGCTCCCCATCCAACTCCATATGCCCAACCAAATTCCCATACTGTTCTATTTCCCTGCGATAATTCAGCTGCGAAGCACACGGGATAAAGAATAAGCGCGACAAGAAGTGATAGAAGAGCGCCAACCATCACCATCACGGCAATACGATAAAATTTATATTTTAAATTGGCCTCGAGGGTTTTTAGACCAAATCCTGTTAACAATGTGGCAATTGCATCTGTTATTAACGTGATAACACACAAAATTGCTGTCGCCTTGATATAAACTAAAATGAAATTTTAATTTTAAATTTTAGTAAAATTTCAAAAACATTTTTTAATGTGAAAACACTCTGATTAATTGAAACTTCAAACAAAATAGATAGAAATTTCAAATTTTTCTTATCAAAAACCTGTTTAAATGAAGATTTTTTCTTGATTTATTTGTTTTTAAATTTTGAAAATTTTTAAATGTTGTTTACATTATAATGTTTGTAAACAAAGAATTCAAAACAAAATTAATAATTTAACGGAAAAAACACTAAAAACTTGCAATCTAGTTAAAAATTGTTTAAATTAGCAAGAAATAGAAATAATAACAGAATAATTAGAGTGTCTTCACCACATTTTTAACTCACATTTCTCTCGACTATCATAACATTGACCAGGATCTTGAACTAAATTAAATGGAAGTGGCGTTTCGGCATCTTCGGATATACAGTGGACAAAAAGACCTTGACGCCAGCCTGATGACAATAGCCAGTCTGTTGATGTTAAAGCCATTAGCATTAATACTACAACGATAATTCCACATATGAATGCAATGACTTTTAAGGGCCGTGTGATAGTAATTGTTTCAATTGTCGTCGTTGGCGCCATTCCTTCGACAGTTGCTTCTTGTTGATATCTAAACAATAACGAAATGGAATGCAGAAGAGTGAGAAAGAACAAGTAAGAATTTTATTTGTTAATTAAATTAATTTATCACAGCACAATTTGCACTGTTTTTTTAGCTTGTATACTCACATTTAGTCAGTTAGAAAGAGAGTAGAAATTAATTCAATATACAAGTAAAGAATATATATTGTTTTTTTATGAATTTGATTGAAATGTAAATCAGTCTATTGTTAAAACTTCTTCTTTATTCTTTTTACGATCTTCTCTTATTACTTTTTTCTTTCTTTTCTTATTTTCAAAATTCTCGGGGGTTAATAAAATTTTTCTTTATTTTCTCTTGTCTACTGCTTTTAATTTTAGCAATTTTTTTTCTTGCTTCGCCCTTTCTCTCTCTCTTTCAAGTGTCTATTTAGCGAAAACTAATGAAAATACAAATGTCTTTTTTCTTTTTTTTGCTTAGCTTAGCGAATTTTTTTCTACTTAATAGCGACAAATTGTTAATCTGCAATTAGAAAAATTAAAGAAAAAAATGATGGAACTATAGCACACATTAAATAAATAGTTAGTACACAATAAATCAAAGTGAATATTAATTGTTGAAGGTCACACACTATAGCACACACAGTAGCCACATTTCAACTTTATGAACTGAAATAATAAAATAAAATACACTGAACAATGCGAGTAGCAACATGAATCATCTGGCATTGCGTGTAGTGAGAGATTTTTTCTTCTCTTTCTTCTAGCAAGAGCGAGAGAGGAAAAAATTTTATGACATTTTTGCGCGACTTATAGCTTACACAGTAAAAATTAAAATCAAGATTATATTGGCCTAATGTACACTTGAACAAATTTATATGTGTTGTAATATAATATAAATATTTAGCTTTAATTACATTTATAAAGAATTATTTTGACATTTTCCATAATTTTAAAAATTAACTGTTTTTAAAAATTGAAAAAATAACTGTCGTTTTAATTTTAAATTTGAAATATAACCGCTATAAAGAAATTATTAATAATGCGTCAAAATCTCCTTATAAACTAACTGTATTAAACTAACTCTCACTACTATTGCTTCTTATTATGAGGGAGAGAAATATGAGATTCTGACAAAATGTTTACAATAGTAGGCGCAAGCATACCACACACCAACACACAGGCAAATTGTGTTAATCTTCACAAAAAATATTTTTCTCAATTCATACAATTTTTTTGCTTTTGGCCTCTCAATAACTCGCTATTTTTAGATTTATATAAAAGATTAAAGGAGAGGAAATTTTATATTATTTCAGGCTCTTTATTTTTCATGTCACATTATTATTCTTACAATAAGCAATCATAGCACTCACATTAATATTACTCAGTACATAAGAGGGAAAAAAATTGCGCACTTTTTTGGCATTTTTATTTTCACATACCTTGATTTATATAAATCACCATCATCAAATTCTGGATAGTTATGAAAATTTAAACTTTCAACTGAACCATCATCAATTGACCTGTAATAAATGATAACACTTATAGATTGCACACATAATTATCACCTTATCAATTGCAATATTTCTTTTTATATGCGAGAATATTTTTTTATAATTTTCTATGTAGGACAAATTTTTCTTTCTCGCGAAATTACTTTATGACATTTCAACTACAAATTACTCACTGTAAACCATAAATTTTCATCAATTGATCAGTTTTCTTATCATTTAACGATCCTTTTAAGACATTTGTCATAGTTTTCTTTATGATTATGCACTGATAATAACTTTTATTTGTTTATTTTTATGCTTGCGAGATGTAGTTGACTTGAGATTAAAAAATTTTATACGATTTTTGCTTTTCTTTCTCTTTCTTTTCATTCATTCTGTGATGATTTTAGTTTTCATTTCTTCCGCATATAGCGCTGCATGTTTTGAATTTTTAAAACCCGTTAAATTTAAAAAATTTCTTTCTGTAATAATATAATTTCTTTAAATAAAAACAATTTTTATTTTTTACTTTTAATTTTCTACAATTTTATTTTAGTCACTTAATTTTACATTTTTAATTAAATTTTTTTAAAATTATTTTTACAGTATACATGTTATTGATATGTTGATAAACATGATACGCAATTTTTCATCATATTCTTTTTATAAAATTTATATTTCTCTCTCTCATCATTAAATAAAACAGTTTATTATCAAATAATGAGTCAGATTTATTTTTATAGTGTTCTATTTAAATTTATCTTCATTAATTTGAAAGATTTTGTGTATCTGTTTCATTTTGGAGAAAATTCACTTGATATGTTTCTTTCTACACATAAAAAAATATTTTAAGCTCGAATGAGTGCCTCTTAATAGAAAATTCAATAACCAGCAACTGATAGCGAACAAGGGCTTCTTAGAAAAACAATTTGCTGACTATATCAGGTTACTTCATCATAAACTTTAGTCAGTCAATTTAGTTTCTGAGTCATCTACTCAAATAATACAAAACATTCCTCATTACACGATTTTAAAATAAATAATTTTTAAAGGAATGCAAATTTACTCTTTTTTAAAACGACGAAAGCATTTGTTAACTTGTCAAATATAAATTATAGCCATAATTTTTTAGGTACTTGCTGCTGTACACTATCTCTTGAATACAAGAATTTTGAAAATAGTGTAGAAGAGAAACAAAAAAAAAGGCGCATAAGATTTAATCCCTATTCTTAATGATACATACATTTTTTATGTTTTGAGAAAAGCTTAAGATTTTCTACTCATTTTGCTCCAAGATTTTATTTAAATCCTCACAAATCTTTGCCATTGTTTCACGTTGAGGTCCGTCTGGTTTAAAAATTGATTCAAGGAATTGTGGATCGGAGAAGGAATTGAAGATTTCATCGATACGAGTAAGACTTTTGTCAGTTAGATGATTTTTGACAATTTCTTTAAGCAGCTGATGCACTTCATTGATGAGTTTTTGAAGGTAATGTAAATCAAAACTAAAATCTACTTCGAAAAATG
Source organism: Polypedilum vanderplanki (assembly GCA_018290095.1). NCBI lineage: Eukaryota > Metazoa > Arthropoda > Insecta > Diptera > Chironomidae > Polypedilum > Polypedilum vanderplanki. Next base: position 26,969,361 of record CM031379.1, on the reverse strand, counting down.
AAATTATCGTCATTTGTAATTTTAAAAATTTCTGATAAAATGTGTCTGTCTTTTTTGTTTCATCTTCACTGAAGCAATTGTTTTTCTGAAGAATTGCTGTAGGAGAAAATCAATTTAGTTCATTAAAATTGAAAAATGTTTTTATTGATCGATAATGATTCCGACTCACCTAATTTTATCACAATTTTAATAATATTTTTTACAAGCTTCTCGGCATCTTTTTTGTTTCCATACTGTTGCTTGGTTAGACGATATAAATTATCGAGAAGATTTGCACTCGTTTCATCAATAAACACCTTTGCGACATTTTTAGAAGCCATTCGGCTGAGTATTTTCTTTTGTGCTCGAAGGCCAATATCTTTTGCTTTGAATGCATTATCCGTCATGACTGTATGATATTAAAAATACAAATGAGAAAAAAATTAATTTTTTAAAGAGTGATAAGAGAATTATGCATAATACAACTTATAAATTTAATGACACATAAAGAGATTTGATTATATTTTTAATTACATCAGCTTTTTATCTACTTGAGCAAGACAAGGGTGTTAGTGCTTAAATAATAATTTTATGGGTCTTTTCTAATTTCTTACCTGTATCGACCATTTTTTATTGATAAAAAATTATAAAGTTTGCCAAAGAAAGAAGAAAATGACTAGATTCTGTTAACGGCAAAATAAATTTTTATGAAATGAAAGAATGAGTGAGGTTGGTTAACCGTTGTTGATGATAATGATGATGATGAAAGGAAAGAGTTTTTTTTTTTCTCCCTTTTCCGTTTTCTTCCCACGGTGCAGTGTCAATTACTCGTTTAAATAAGCAGCAAATGCAAACAAAAAATGATCCCTTCTTTGATTACTTTCTGCGTTCCGCTGTTCTTTTCAGTTCTTTTAAAAAAAAGACCAGTCGTTGTTGGGGGTAGAAAAAAAAGTGTTCGTCTGATAATGACAATAAATAATAATATAAGCTCAGAAGAATGAGAAATTGTTGATGTTGATTCACTTTTTTCTTATCTTTTCCTTTTTAACAAACTAAAAATAATAAAAAGAAAACATAAAGAAAGAAATGATAAGGACTTGTGGAGAATTGAAATAATCATAAGAAAAATAAATGTATATGAATGGTAAATACTTTAATTTCAAATAAATATAAATAACAGAACAAAATATTGTGCATTATGAGAATGTATTTCGTATGAAATCACTATAGCAACACAAAATAAAAGCAACTTTTTTAATTGCATTAGAATTATTTATGAAAGTTTAATACTCGACGAAAAAAAGCATGATAAATGACGTCACATGGTTCGTGAATTTTCTTAAGAAGGAATTAATTATCTGTATACTCCTTAAAATATCATGATGAAGAATTAAAATTCTAAATTTAGAAGCAAACACACACACACACAAAAAGCTTTTATAAATTTTGTGGAATTTTGTAAATAACATTATTTCCACATCTCTGAACTCTATGAATTGTGAGTAAACGAGAAATTATGGATTAAAGCTCACTCAACGCTTTCATGATTTAGAAAATGAAAAAGTCCGTGTCTATAAAAAATTTTATCGTGTAAAAAGCATGATGGAAAATTCATTTTTGTACACGTACACGTGCAGTCAGGAAGCAATAAATAAATGACTAAGCTACATATACATGTGGTTAAGGCAGTTTAAAGTTTGCATTATTAAATGAATAAAAAATGCTTCTCCTACATTAAATAATAATTAACAATAATTAAAAATTCTTCACTTTAGCACACTTACAGAGACAACTTGCACAATCTGATGATATTTTCTGAAAAATTAACCATGTTTCCAATTCAATTAGATTCGAGTTCATGATTATTGAATTGAATTGAATACGAACGCCCGCCACCTTTTAAATGATATCCAATCGACAAACAAACGTAATGTATTTTCCTGTCTATGTTGAACGAAAGCTTTACGAAACAGAAAATGTGAGAAAAATAGAAAGAAATTTTCATAATTAATTATTTATCATTTGAATGCTTCTTAGACTTGATGCTTTCATTATAAATTTATAAAGAAATCAATTAAATGAGTTCTAAGTCTAAAAAGTTTTACAACTTAGATAATTCTTAATGCGTCATTTCTTCTTTCTTTTCAATTCAAATTTCATAATCAAAAAATATCCTTTAGAAATTTTTATATTTTTCTTAACATTGCATAATATTTTACCAACTATTCATACACGATAAAGTGCTATTCATATCATGATAAAAGTGTAATAATTGGAAAAGTAATGTCTTTATATATTGATAAAGTTACATTCACTAATTAATGCTTGTCAATAACAATTGACTGCACTCTATGAGTTCTTTATCTTTGACATACTATTAAATACATGCTGGCTAGCTTTATTTTTAAATAAACTTTTTCTCATGATTGCATTTGAGCTTATTGATTTTTGCTTTAGTGCAAATTTTTTAATTACATTTCAATGTTAGAAGGAACAGAAGCATTCTGGAAAAGCTCTCAAATATTGTTAATTCTCATTTTTTAAACTAATGGACACCTTTAGTTTGAGGTGGGTTTAGAAGAAAAATCAATGCCAAAGTTTTGTTAAAATATTTATTTCTATTTTTGCAACTCATTTTCTATGAAATTTTAGCCTTTTGTTAATAGCGAATTTCTTCTTGCCTTGATATGTGAATTTCCTTCCTTCCTTAGAAATGTTGGTAAAGATTTATGAAATGCAAAATATAAACTGACATATCAGTGAAAAAAGCAATTTAAGTCATGACAAATGAGGGAATTCATGACACGTGTGAAAAATTTCTTCTAGCTACACAGGTTTTAATTTTTTTTTGCATTTCAAAAATTTTTTTAACAGCTTGTTTTGAAGAAAAGTGAAGTGATTTTTCGGAAGTTCATTAATTTTTCACCGTTTGTAATCTCTAGGCGCAATTATATGTAATTTCCCACTGAGTGAGTTTCTTATAACTTGAGGCAAGGTTTTCTTCCTTTTCCATTGAGAGAGTTTCGTTAACGATTGAAACCAAAACTCTTCAGAATGACGTTCTTCACAACAAGTAAATTGATTTACACGAAACTCATAAAGAAGAAAGCAAAAAAATAAAACTTTTTTGTGTTTTAATCATCAAGAAAGGATGAATGCGATAATTGAATTGCGTTAATGGATGTTTGCAATTACAGAACAAACAACAACATCAAATTTTGAGGTCATGCTTCAAAGTTGAGTAAGAAAATAAAAAATATTTGACTTTCGAAAGTTTGCTTTTCAATTTTTCATTTGTTATTTTGACAGTGATAATATGAAGTATAAAACTTTCTCAATTTCTATGTATTGTACTTGAAAATTTATTTATAATAAAAATAGAACTGCCTCGGGAGATGCTGTTGTTATAAACATGGAAGTTATGTATGCTTTTTGATTAAATCAAACGTCAAAATTTTTACTTTACTTCTTCATAGACACATAAAAATATTATTCAAACTTTTTATCGAAATGGTTTTATGATACAATTATCTCAAGAGCATAATGAAGAGATAAAGGGTATACGTAAGAAGTCAATAAAATATACATTTTCAATCTATCAAGTGCTATTAACTCATCATTTTTTACTTTCAATATTCAATATCGATGTTGAAAATGAAAGTTAAGCTACATAGAGTGTAATCAAGTGGAAAAATTTCGCACGAGTCTCTTATAATTTTATTATTATTCAAAAACCATGGAAACTTTTAAAAATTGTTTTTAGAAAATATTTGGAAGGAAAGTTTTGTAATAGAAGTAGAATAATATCAAATTACAGAAAACAATGTTTCTTATCATTATTGCGACAACTTTTATTTTTAAAGAAACACAATAAAGAAGAAGATAAAAAATTCATCATTCATTGAAATTGTGTACACACATTCGATTGTTGTTGTTCACATTTGTGTCATCAAGATGTTTATACACATGTGTGAAATAATTTTTATTTCTTCTTTATAATAAAGGTATGAATGTGTCGTTGATAAGATTTTATTTAAACGATAAGAAATCGAAATTTTTATATGAGAAAAAGCAGACATTAAATTTTGCAAGTAAGCCAACCCGCATTTGAATTATTATGGCAATATATATTCAATTTATTCACAAATATGGGCCATTTTAACAGTTTAAAACCAAGGTTTGTCTTCTTCCATATATAAATGAAGTAATTGCCAAAATATAAATTATTTAAATCTCCCACATAACGCCATAGGAATTTATTTCTTTTTAACTCTTTTATAGCAAATTCTTGCTTATTCTTTTTAAACCAAAAGGTCAAAGAAATCATTGTCAACAAATGAAGAACAAAAGTATGAATGATAATTAAACATGAGAACTTTTTTCTCTTTTTTCTTTCATTAATTTTGGGAAGTTGAAGAGAGACCAAAACAATTGGTGCACAAATACACATTTATCTTTTACTTCATGGTGTTTATTTATATATACACACAAGCAGAGGAGGAAACATAAGAAATTTATTGAATTGAGCGGTTAGGAAACGCAGGCAAACAGCTGTCTTCTTTCCTTATTTCTCTTATGTTTTTGTTCTTATTCCGTTAGACGTCTTTTACGAAGTTTTTTTTAAGTCCTTCAGAGGGATATGAAATAAAAGGCGCGTAAATGATGTGGCATAAATTTATGAATTTTGACATTTTGAGAACTTTTTTTATAGGTATTTGAACATTTGAACATCGGAATGAAATCATACCTGATTAAATTTATTCAATATATGAAAAAGCACTTTACAAATTGTCATCCTTGACCCATGACATTAACTGTTCGTCAAGAGAGAATTTTATTTTTTAGTTATATGTGTTATATTCATATTTTACACACAAATTTATATCGTAATTCTCGCAACAATGAATCATCCATAAAATGTATATCATCATTTTTTCTTTTCTCTTCTTTTTTAGTTCAATACATTCTTATGTTTCAATTGCATGCAATGTTTCAATGGCCTTGGCTGAATGCACATAAAGAAGCGAAAGTACATTTGTATCATACATTTTTTTGTGAATAAAACATACGAAAGCAAATGTGTATTTAAAATTCCGGGCAAGAATTTTATTATTCATAAATGAATGTTAATTATTCACATTTTTTTTTCAAATGAAATAAACAGTTCAGTAATCATCATAAAGCTATCGCGCAATACATTGCAGCATGTATAAAAGTAAAATGAAATTAATTTTCATTTCAAATGAACACAATTAGGTAAGATCATAAAAAAGGTGGCAACAGAAAAAAAACCTTTTTTGAGACATACGCATGTGAGAAAAACAACAATTTTCAATCATTTTCGCTTTTTTCTCTTTTTTGTCAGCTAAAAATTTTACTTTTTTAGGTAGTGCAAAAAAAGAAAGATAGAGAGTGAAAAAAGATGAAAGACATTTGTGGAAAGTTGAAATTCAATCGCTATTCAATCAATTGCTTGAATGAACTAATGATTTTGTCTTGAAATTTTTTTATCACTTTAGAAAACCACAAAATATAAAACGGCTCAAAAGAAATTTTCATCATCATTTCATAAGAAATTTATTATCAAATGGAAATCAAAATAGAGAATTCATACCTACTAGTGAAAAATAGCGACAGAGACAACCAGTTGAAGAAAATAAAACTTGTTTGTTATATTATGCAAATATAAAAATGTCTCAAAGAAAGCTAATATGCCTCAGATCCTCCGCAAAATTGAATGAGTATGCATAAATTAACAAAGAGTGAAGAGTGTTTTGCACTTTTATATATATCTTCTATTCTCCTTCACTATATACACATACGCAATTTGCTAGTTAATCACTTTAGTGTGACACAATGAATTAATCTTTCTTCACTTATTTTTTCTATTGACAAATTTAACAATAACACATGAACATGCAATTGATGCCTTAGAGCTGATTCTTTAAATTGCTTTGCAATTGTTCATATAAGAGAATCGTTTTATAATAGTAAAAAAATACTTTTTTATCAGTATCAACAGGATACATCTAACGTCTTTTCTTCTCAAGGGCTCTCTATCCTTCTTCTCTGTATCATTCGCTATAAACAGTCATCGATATTTTGCCACACTCAAGGATATTATTTTTTCCTTTTTCCTTACTACAGTAACTATAGTGCACGAGGTTACAACTTTATTTTTCTTCAACGCACACGAAATCTTTTACACGGTAAACGAAATGTTTTATGTCTGTATCTTATGAGAGTTCACGAGGGAATGAGTTTTTTTGTTTCAATGTATGTATGAAAATAGTGGTGAAATTCTCATTCAACTGTTAGATTTTAAAAAAATTCACCACAAAGCATTTTCAGTTAATATACCCCTAAATATTATTTTATTATCGAGACAAGTCATTATTTTTCTTCTTTATTTTAGCTTATTTGGACATTTAAGTTATTTTAATTTAATTTTTGTAGTGCTATAAAAATTTAAATAAATTGTTTGTTATTTAGTGATATAAGTTAATAGAATAACATGAAATAAAGAAAGAAAATAAGAGAAATCATGAATTCATCAATAATGGAAGTTTCAGTTTCTACTGAAGGAGCTCCTCTTATTGAATTTCAAGAGCTACAACCATTGCATTGTAGTAAGGATGCTTTAACAGACTTTTTTGGTTGGATTTTACAAATTATTTTAGCTGGAATTGCCTTCTCATGTCTAATTGGTGAGTTGGAATAATATTGAAAAGCAGTTCGTGCATAAAGAAAAAGACTTCGATTACTATTGAGTTTTAATGAGATTATGCAGTACTCTATTGTTATGTGATTTCTTTACGCATTAGATTATTCAATTTTTCATTTTTTTCATTTCACAGCAAAGAGATATTGTGAACCAAATTATCGACGGAGGCGAGTAGTTCAAATCTTTATCAGCAAATGTTCAATCAATTAATTTAATCTTCATTTTATTTATAGACCATGGAATATATGGTGGATGGATACATCAAAGCAAGGAATAGGCGCAATTGTGATTCATATGACGAACGTATATTTATCGCCGTTATTTCATGGTGATCCATGTACATGGTATGTAAGAATCAAGTTATAATTTATTGATGTTAAGAAATAATTGATTTTAATATTTTATTTGCCACCTACAGGTACATAATCAATTTTTTACTAGATTCTACAATAGGTTTATTTATAATTTATATTGGAATAAGAGTGTCTATCTACGTAGCAAAAGTAAAAAACATTCCCGCGATAGAGTTTGGTGAATATAGTAAGTTAAACTTTGACATTTAATTGAAAAGAAGTTTATTTAAATGTTTTATTTTAGATGCTCCAAAGAGTTGGATATATCAAACACAAATTTATGTTTTCCTTATGATGATTGTTAAACTGCTTACTACTTTGATTATTCAATTAGACATGTGGACTGATGTTAAAAATTTAATTTTGTCACCTTTTAAAAATCCCAAAGTCGAAGTTATTATTGTCATGTTAATCATACCTTTCTTTGTCAATGTATTGCTGTTTTGGGTAACAGATAATTTTTTGATGCGAAATAAAAAACATTTTCTCGGTCATCATCAACTAAGACCAGCGAAACGCCGTGGAAAGAGCATCCTTGAAAAGGTCAAATATCAAAATAGTCATCGGCCATTGAAAAAATATGAATCAGAATCGGACTTGATTTCTTCAGAAGATGAACCAATCATTCAAATTGGTGAATCAACAAGTGCCACAAATAATGCTACTCCTGCAAAACAGAGATCAAATAGCATTCAAGTATGACATGAAACAATCAAATTTTTGTGATACATAGTGAGGCATGAAAAGTTTTTATACATCATATCAAAACAAATTCTCTTTTTTTTGAGAACGTCACATAAATACAAAGTTATCAAAGTTTTAGAATGAATTTTATACCACATGCCTATATCAATTATATGATAAATGATCATATAGCAACTTTTGTTATATGAGTATTTTAAATAAAGATATTATTTATATTTTAAGAATAACTTTAAAATTTAAAGAACTTATTTCGCAAAGCTCTTATTTTTCAGAAAAAGATGAGTATGGTGAAATGTCATAGTTTATGTATGTGTAATGGTGCTAATAAATGAAAGAGATAGTATGTATGTGAATGTATTGTTGATTATCTTGTTTACATTTTTATTTTCGCGTAGAAATAAATTCAAAAAAAATTCAATATTTAATGCGATTGAGTATCTTTTTGCTAGTTGCTAACTTGAGATATTTTGCAAGGAACATGAGTGATGCATTTGTTTATGAGGTAAATTGAAATAACTTATAATTATTTAAAAATTTTGTCAAATTTATTTTTAGCCAAAATCGGCATCAGCTTGTTTTGTTACTGTTCCCGATCTTGATGTTGCTAAAAAGCTTTCTCATGGGATAGTTTCAAATAAGTTAGCAGCATGTGTAAACATCATACCAAGCATAACAAGTGTTTATGAATGGGAAGGAAAAATAAATGAAGTAATTTCTTCAAATTATTCATATTTATTTGTATAAATTAAGCTCTCTATCATTTTATTAGGATTCGGAGTTATTATTGATGATAAAAACCAAAAGCGATAAAGTAAACGAGTTGGTCAAATTTGTCCGAGAAAACCATCCTTATTCTGTAGCTGAAGTTATTTCAACACCGATTGAAAATGGAAATCTTCCTTATCTGAAATGGATTAATGACGTAGTTGAAAACAAAAATGAATAAAATTTGTAAATTTTTGTTAAAATGCAACGTTCTTCAATTTGAAAATTTTGAATTTTGTGTCTTGACTCAATAACAACAACAAAATTAAATGCGCATTGGCTATTAACGATTTTCACAAGTTTTTTGGTTTTTGTTAAAAATTGGTGTAAAAGTAAGAATTCATTTAATAATTTGCACGAATAATCAGACAAATGTAAGTTAAACTCTAATCAATCAGTATTCATATCAATAAATCTAAATAACTGCAATCTTAAATGCAATTTTCGTCATTTATAATTTTTATGCAAAAATTGCGTTTCCAAAAAATTCTTTTTATTCTTTTTCTATTTTTAACGCTGATTGAATGAGATTCTCGTGATTAATAAGAATAATTAAGCACATCTGCCGTGTATCTGCCTGATGACACAGTTATGCAATATTTGAACTTGATTTTCTCGTATTCTCTTAACATTTTTTTTTCCTCTTCTTTGTGCATACATTTTTTCAGGGTCGATAATAAGAATATAAAAAACGAGATCAATAAAGAGATGAGTAACACAGGCAGTGAGGCAGAAGGTCTCTTTAATAAATTCTTTCGAGATGTAAGCAAAAAATCAGCTACAAAACAAATTTTGATTGGTGCATCAAGCGGCTGGTAAGTGAATGTTTTATATAAATTGTATTAAAAATAACAAGGTCAATCATGTTTTTTTAGGGTTACTGGATATCTCACAATGAAAGTTGGCAAAATTGTAGCCATTAGCGTCGGTGGATCCATAATTCTGCTTCAAATTGCATCTAATAGAGAATACATTACAATTGATTGGAATAAAATCACGAAAAATGGAAATAAATTGTCAGATAAAGCACAAAAAGTAATTACTGGCGAAGGACCTTCATGGGCTGAAAAGGTAAGCTCAATGACATGATTTGTTCGCGTTTCAATACTTTCATTAGATGTGATCTGAAAAGTCATGTGCTTGTCTAATCATGTTCATTTTTCAGATCAAATTATACTTGAAAGACAATTCCTATGCTGCAACTTCATTCGTCGGCGGATTTTTAATAGGAATCTCTTTTTCCTGAAGTAGTTATAGTTAACTCTTCAAAATTTATGATTTATAGTATTCGCATTTTTCATTTTCTATCTTCAAAAAAAATATCCGAAATTATGTGTCAAGTCGAACCTGAAATTTCTTAATCATTTGATGAAACAAAAAAATGATAAAAACTCGTAAAAATAAATTTTAATTTAACTTTTATGTTTAGTATCGACACTCAGGAGAAAAATATAATTTTTGTGTTTTCATTTATGCTCTATATTTTATTTTACAATGGAGAAATTAATTTTCAGACAAGCAACATACTTTTTGCTCATAAATTTAAGAAATCTAAAATTACTTCTATTTCAGGCTGATCGATATATTGATCAAAAATTGGATCAAGCTGAGCGAATCGCCAGACAAAAAGGAAAAACAGCAAAAAAGTGGTATACAAATTTGGTCGGTGATGTTGATGGACCAAAATGCACTGAATTTCATATTTTTGCACTAAGCTTTGTAGCTGGCCTTGCCATTGGAATTGGATGTGCTTAAAAAATAAAGAAAATTTATAGCACTGAAAATAGTCAACATATGAATGATGCAAAGTCACATTCTTCTCTCCAGAATCTTTTTTAAAACATTTTATTTTCCTTTGCATATATTATCATATTCTCATGAAACAAAAGAAATGCAAAATGTACTTAAGTCATTAAACTCTCGAAATCGAAGAAGTTCTTTAAATTATTTTTGCCTTGAGTAAAGAATAATAATTTTAATTTGTTAATAATTGATGTTAAACAGTATGGTATGTGGTATGTATCATATGTCAATGATTTATAAAATTTTTGAATCTGTTCATTTACAATTTTTTATTGGTCTTTTAAGAAAAACTTTTGAATAATTTCATAAATCAATACGTTTTTATTAAAGATAATGTCACTGAAACTGTCTTGCAAGTGATCAAAGAATGAAATTATAAAATTAAAATAAAAATTGATAAATATTTAAACGATTGTAGATTTTTCAAACTTTTAAAAAACCTTTGCTAATTACAGATGACGTCATATCGCCGAACAAAAAAATAACTTTATCTAATTGAATGATAACGAATGTTTTTGTGTACTTTTAACAATATTTTTAAAAATCTGTCGCAGTATTATTTCCGACAGCGAACTAAACAGTTAGAAAAATGGAACTGCTTCCAGACGAAATTCGCGAAAATATTTTTAAATATTTGAATGCAAACGATTTGAAAAATGTGATGTTAGTCGATAGATATTGTAAAAGTATTGTGGAAAATTCAGTAGTACTTATGGATAAACTGCCATTGTATTTGAATGATGCAGATGAATTTTGCGATGACGAGAGGTTCATTGACCCATTATTGAATTCATCGAGAAAAGTGACAAAAATTGTTGTTAAATTACAAAAAGAAAAAATTATGAACTACTGTTATATATTTAGAAAGTTTGGTAACTCAATTCGCTTTTTAGAAATTGAAAATTATATTTTTGATTCAATTGACCAGATGAGAATTCTTCTACGATATGTACCAAATTTGAGGGCATTGACAGTTAAATGTGTGAAAATTTTGAAACCTGAAAATAAAATTCTTAATGCAATCGTTCGAATTCCCAAGCTATCATTATGCTCTCTCACCGAAGTAAACTGCGTAAATTCCGACTTAAGAATTTTCGGTTTGTTTTCTTCGAATGATGATATCAAACTGCGAAAGATAAGATTGAGATGTAACAGCACAAACGTCATCAATTTTAATTGTTTAGAGTTTTGTGAGATGATGATTCAGCAGACGACGCTAGACACTTTGGTTTTTGATAACATTAAATCAATAAATTGCAATTTATTTGATTATGAAGATTTTCTACAATGTCAAGTGAGCTACTTGTCATTTAGTCATTGTGAATTCTCACGTGAACACATGCGACGAATGATTTCTTTGATTAAGAGTCAGAAGAAATTAAAGATGCTAAAAATTATCAACACACCGATAATTTCAATCGACGCGATTTATTTTTACAGACAGATATTTGCAAATTCAATTAGAACAGTTCATATTGATATCAACCAGCTGATGTTCTTCCGTAGTCATCAATTTGTCAATCGTTCAGTTCGTAAGCTTACAATTTATGGGAATTTTGCATTTGAAAATTTGCCAATATTTATCAATTTTATCAAAATTTTCCCTAATGTTACTCATTTGCATCTCATTGGTGACATGCCGATTAATGATAAATATTTATTCAACATTCTTTCGAGATTTACTGAATTGCAAGAGCTGAGTTTGCCTGGTTTTACAAGTCGCACAATTGACTCAAATTTCAGTAATTTAGCAAGTCTCGATACTAAAGTAAAAATAAAATCACTTACAATTGATTACATTGATTATGACGTCAAATTCTTTGGATGGAAAAATATCGTCACTAATATGCCAGCAATTGAGAAGTTGATTATACGTCGAGATTATTGTAATGTATCAAATGAAATATTGGATGTCATCTTGAAAAAATTACGATTAAGGCATTTAGAATTAGGTCATGGTGTAGTATCAGAAGATATTTTGCGCAGCATTGTTTATAATGAATACTGTGATGAGCTTAAAGTGTTAAAAGTAACAAAGTTCGATTTTGATAAAATCAGTATGAATTTTGACTTTACAAAAATTTACAAACGTAATCGACTACTGCTTTATCGTGTATAATAGAAAAAGTATTAAAAAGTTATTTTTAGTCATTTTTATTTTATTATCATTTCTTTTCATATCAATTTATACCTCTTTTTGATAACTTTTAAGTGCTTTTTGAATGATTCATAAATTATTTTCAACATAAAAGAATTTAACACGTGAGTGTGTAATATCAAACTTAAATTTAATTTTTATAAATGTAATTTTTCAATAAATAAAATTATTTTATCTTTATTAATATAAAGTTAAAGAAAATTATTAATTATGTTATTCGCAATAAATTGCTTTCAGATTGAACTTGGCAAAAATTTATTTAAATTCTTCTCAGATCATTTTAAATCAATTTTTTTATTAAAAATTTCACAAATTTCTTCAAGAAGATTCATTTTTTTTTTGGAAGAGAAATTTTTATTGATTTAAATTTTAATTATTTAATTTTCCTAGTTAGAGCTAAACATTTAAATATATAAACACATTTATTAATATCATTTTTGCTTTCTTTCCTTTACCACTTTTACATTTTTTACTACAATATTTTTCTATCACCATATTCAAGGAAAATGAAAAATACCTAATTGATCACGAAAGAATTTTTCTCACAAAGTTGATCCATTAAATAAATTTTTTACTTCACACATGCTTTGTTTTGTATAAAAAAATATAATTTCATTTACGAAATACCTGTATGAATTTAGAGAAATCGAATGAAGTACTCAAAAATGATTCTTTTTAACATGAATTAAATGTAATGAAAATTGTTCAATTTCATTTTGAAAAAGTAATAACTTTACCTCTTTATTTATACAATAATAGTTTTATTTTAGAATTTCATTTGTCTAAATGTTTTTACGATATTTATTCGCACATCAAATATAGATTTCTTTGTTCTTTTTAAATGCATTTTTAATAAGCGCATAAAAACGTTTCTTTGTTTAATTTCGAGTTTTTTCTTCGAACATTTTTTTGGTAACATTTGCTACACATAATAATATTGTAAGATTTTCTTCATCTACTTTTGATTTGCTGTTTATCATTATTGGGAAAATGTTTACTGATTCTCTCACCGAGTTGTAGTTTTTTTTTTGTTTTAAATATTCATATTTTTGAGGGATTTAACAGTCTTTGTTGAAAAGTTCCCAGGTACCTAAATAAGAAAAGAAGAAAATTTTATAACAAAATTTTATGAAAATTAATTTTCAATTACTTACACATGTGACAAAAATTTTCAACTTTTTTCTATGCTTTTGTTTGGATGTTTATCGAATGACAAAAATTTATTGAAAGAATGATCGACGTTGTTTTAAGTAAGTGTTACGCACTGGTGATGACAATTTAAGAGTTTCATTGCTATAAAAAGGATACGAAAACGGTCATTAAAATTGAAGGTATTTTATTTCATTATGACGATAATTATGAATGCACAGCACAGCTACAAATGACTATGTTCTATATGTGAGATGGAGGTAGAGTGCAGCTATTATTTTCCTTTGTGCTAATGGTGTAATGACTAAGTCATGCAAAAAAAAATTAAAAGCAAAAACTAAATTTTTCTCTTTACTATCTCTATTCACACTACAATTAATTCATGATTTGTATGGTGTATTTATTTGTCATTAAGCACATTACATATATTACAATTATGATCAATTATATACAAACCTCTCAAAACAATGCAACCTCGCTTTCGAACAAATTTTTTTATTGCTACAGATTTTTTTGATTTTTTTCGGGAGTTTTTGCGTGAACAATTGTAATTATTTCTTGGCCGAATGAGTGTGCTGAACTATGGCCTTAGATTTTTAAATCAAATTTTAGGTTTTTAAATTTCGTGAAAGAAAAAGAAGTACACAAAAGTCATTTTTGATTTTTTGTTCTGGCATATTGTTAAAAGAAATTAGCAAAAAATTAAAATGTATTTTGATTAAGCTTAAATAATTCGATCTTTAAAATTTAAAAAAAAAATTTCTCTCTAAACCCACATGCAATAATCCAGATAACAAAATTTATAGTAAATGTACAAATTAAACAATAAATATAGAAAAATCATAATAGAAACAGAAATTATTACTTACACTTTAAAGATTAACATGATAGAGATAGAGAACATAAATTTTTTACAATTTAAAGAAACTTTCAATTTTTAAGGAAATGGATCACAAAAGAGTTGTAAAGATTTTAAAGGACTTCTGTCACGCTTTCTAAAGAAACTTAGCTTGCTACTCACAGAAAATAGAAGTATAGAATAAAAAGAGAAATAAAAATGATCAAAATAAGAAGAAATATCCTCTCATAGAATAAAATTAAACAAGAAATAGAAGAGTTCATGCAGAAAAAAAAGTTCTTGGAGCCACAAAAATGAGGTTTAAGGCACACACAAAAAATCTTTCAAACAAAAATAAAAGAATGTCAGTAAATATTGTCAAATATCTTACCTTCTGCGTCTCATTGCTGGCGTATGACCTGGAAGAGTGAAGCAGAGCCTTGGAATAACCATTCTTTGATTGCCTTGTGCTGGTCGTGAACCACCATGTGACATTAATGTATTTAAATGAGCAGCATATCCTTCTGCTAACGGTGTTGCGAGTGATTGTAGTTTCTTAGAAACCTTATGAGAAAATTGAAACAATTTTCTAAATTATTATTCACAAAATGTTTCTAAGAAAACTCACTTTGCCGACAATAAAAATTTGTTTTGCTTTCAGCCCTATGCTTGTATAAACGCTAATATCTTTATTACTGCCGTAGCATGCATGAATCACGAGACCATGATTTTGTATAAGATTATTGAGATAGGCCGCTTTATGTCCCAATGGATCTGTTGAAAGACCATCAGCAAAAGATACCAAACCTACAGAGCGGAAGAATATAAGAGAGAGAAAAACAAATATTTATATCGTATTCAGTATGAGTGAATGAAAGACATTAAGGAAAAAGTTTTTCATACCATGTGGAAAATTGTGTTGACTCAACCAAGAAACAACTCTTTGTTGTTGCATATCGGGACGACCCGTTATGTAAATCAAAAGATAGCCAAGTTCTTGCCAATGTCGGCAAACATCGACAGCACCTGCTCTGACTTTTGGATCTTTGCCAGTGACCGACATTGAAGCGGTAAATGAACCGTCTATTGAGAAAACAACTGCTTCAGTACGTGGTGGAACGACTGTCAAAAATAAATCGACACTTGTGTGATCGCCACGAACTACCATTTTGATTGGATAAATGCCATAGCCAACGCTCTTATCTTCAGGTATAGTATAAATTATTCGACCAGTCTTATCCGTAATTTCCGTCGACAAAAGTGTCCACTCGCCTGCCGGTGGATCTTTCATTATATGCACGTCAACTTTCTCGCCTGCCAATGTTATCATATCAAGTGGTCCGTACATAAAACGCGCCATCAATTTTTGTGGCTCGCCTTCTTTTACAATGACGTCGTTTGCACGATGATTGGCAGTAACATTCTTCAATTTGACACTCGTTCGTTTTTTGTTCCATTTTTCACGAGGCTGTCCTGGTCTAAATGATGAACATTCTTTGATTTCATCACCAGCAAGTGCATTCATATCGAAACGACCAATTTGTCGTAAGATGAATGCAATCACATCAGAACTTTCCCAATAGCTTGCATGAAATAGATGTGGTAATGCATGTGCAGGAAAATTTGATAAACCTTCGGGGCAATATAATGCATAATCGAGTCGCTTAGTTCCCCACCATCGTTGCTGTAATGCATTGATAGTTGTTAATGGAACATTGTCAATAAGTCCCGAATGATTTGACTGAATACTGCCATCTGACAAGCGTCTCGGTGGAGGTAAATCACTAAACATATGTGGACTAGTTTGAATCAGTTCTAACAAATGATATGGTTGACCATTTCCCAAAGGATATTTTGCATAGCGTGGAATATTCACTGGTGCGAGCATACTAAAGCGTGCACTGATTAATGGCTCAAGACGAGCACCGATAGGGTCAGTTGGATGAAATAAATTATAAACTTGATTGCATTGAGGACGAATTGCACCGAGACGAGAATCAGTCAAACGACGCGATGCAAGTACAATTGAAAGTGGTGAACCAAACATAAAAAAATCACCAACTTCAAATTCTAATTTAGGCAAGCGATTTTCACTTGTTGAAGATGAACGCCGTCTTGGTGATGGTGCCATCAATAATCGATTTGCATCGAGATCGCTATGTTCATAATCTAAATTATCTAATCCGCTTGCTTCACTACCATGACGATTTGAGGAACGACAAAGAGCGTCATTAGCGAGAATTGAGCCAATACTATCTCCTATTACAACCACTTGACCATTAAATCCCTTTCCATCATCTGATTTTAAAAAGTCCGCATATACTTGATTTGCTATGCTAACAGTTCGATTGACAGCGTCAACAAAATCTAGTGTACACGTGGCAAGCAAGGGAATTGCACCGATAGGAATATCAGAAAGATTAGGAAGATCAATTTGTGATGGAGATGCATCAAAAGAATATGGTGATAAAGAAGAGAGAATTCCCAATGCATCAGTGCATACTGATGGACATGCGACAAGTTTTATCACAAAATGTCCGACCAATGATGGATAATGTTGTCTCGCGACACTTTCCATAGCTCCACGGAACGTTGTTATATCAGACTTTTTTGCCGTCAAATCAGAATTTGCATCAAGACAACTGCCAGCATGAAACACGAGAATAAGGATGGATGTTGGACAGGCAGAGGGCGATGGTGAACCTGGAGGTGAATCTCTAGAGTGAGAACGTTCTATGCTTGGACTCGGACCCAGTTGACGCCTTCTCGTTCCACGCTCTGATGCAACTCGTTTGAGATAGTCGTGTGAAAAAATTGTGTCTTCCTGTGGTCCTTTTGCTGTTTGTGGCGGTGAATCATCCTCTTCCGCTAATAATTCTAGTGAACTCCATTTAGTCAAAGTATTTGTCTCACTCATATCTGCTGATGAAAATGAAATATAAACCTTTAATAAATAATTTCAATCAAGACTGGGACATTTAATAGATTAGTTTTAGTAAAATGTCCCAACTTTGTTTTCATTTAATGTCTATTAAATTTATAACTAAACCAAAAATATTATTTATGCTAATAATAAAAAAAAATTAAAAAGAAAAAGCTTGATATTTATGATTGTACCTCTTGACATTGATCTATGAACTAAAAGTTTGAGTCAAAGTTGTAATTTAGTAGAAAGAAAGAAAAAGTTTTTATAAAGTTGTTAATGTGAGTGTTTGTGCAAAGAAAATAAACTTTGTAAATTTATTTAGCGAAAGAAAGAAGCACAATTTGTCAATTCTCACCTAAACAGTCAAAGAATTCTTCTTCTGATCCGGATTTTGAATCAACTTCTAATTTTTCCATTCTCCAATTAGCGACCTATTAGAAAATAATGAAATTTAATTATTTCTTTCTGCTTTTTCTATTTGCTAATTTCTTACTTGAAGATCAAAACTGTGTGCAGATCCAAGTGGTGATGGTAATGCTCCCTTAGAGCCAAATTGTAATTTAGAATTGCCAATTGTTCCGCTGTGCCTCTTTCCAACTGTTGCAACCTGTTGCTTTTCATTCTCACTCTTATGTTTCTTATCTTCTTCATCATCTGAACTGTCATCAGCATGTGATGTTGTATCAACGTGTATGGGCGGACGTTTCATAATCATTGGCGTAGAATTCTCTTCTGTCTTTTCAATCGAGTTGAATTGATTAGATTGCCGACTGATTGTGTCCGATACGCTTTGCTCTAAAATTTCAATAGTTAAAAATTCATCTTGATTTTAGAATTTTGTTATTGATTTTTTTTTGTATGTCAATTAAATTTGTTTAATAGGGAAAGAAGAGAGAGAAATAAAGAAAGAATAGATAGATAGAGATTCAAGGATGAGCATCATTGGTAAGCGTGCTTTTGTTACGAAATGTGCTCATTGAACTAGATTAGCAATTGCGTGCATGAGTTGTTACCTTCTTCTTCAGCATCAACGCCTCCATTGCCCATTTTACGTTGCAAAGCGAGCTGTGTTTGTCTTTCAATTTCTCTAATATCATCCATAGTCAAACCATACCATTCTTCAACCCAAGCCCATCTGATATTCACATAAATATAAATTTACAACTTTCAATACAATTTCTAATAAATCATACTTACGCTTGTCGATGAGCTCGCACCATAGTTTTTCGCAATGCCGTGTCATGAATAAATTTCTCTAATTTAGTTTGCATTCCCCAATATCGAAATTCAACTTTGCACAACTTGTAAGCACACATAAGCGCATAATTTTTCTCAGTTGGTTGACTTTTGCCTTTCACTTCATTCCAATATTCTTCAACCCAATTATCTGTAAGTGGACCACGACCAGTCTTTTGACTAACAAACAATGTTGGATCTTCTTCACGCAAATAATCAGCACCAGTTAATTGATCTTTAACAATGTCAATTACATCGACAATTCGATTACGTAAATCACTACCGGATAGACCAAAAACATTCTCTTGATAGCCATTATCGGGAAAATAATAGGTTTCAATTTCGAGGGAAAATTTTTCAACAAATGGACATGTGTAGCGAGTTTTTGTGTATGGATATGCATTCCAAGCTTCTTCTTCAACAGTTAGTGCACTCTTTGGCAAAAGACTTTTTATCCATCCCGGCAAATGGCTGCCAACATGATAAATCTTTCTTGTATATTGTCCACCTTTTCCTCCCGGACCATCTTTATAAGGTTCATTTATGATAATTTCAACACCTGATCCATGACCTTTGCTCTCTTCTCGACTCTTTTTCTGCATATTGGGATTAAATTATAGTTTACATATGAAAAGGAAAAATGGCTTTAAAAGTTTTTAGATACTCACGGCAATCATATACAATTGAGCAATTCTATATTCCTCGACTGTGAGAGGTAATGGTATTCGATATTCTTTAATTAACATGATTAAGTTCTTTCTCTATTTTTATACAATATGAGATTCAGAAATATGTCACTACGTGGAAACTATGAATTTCTTCTCTTTATGTTAAATAACACGTATCTCTACATTTTAACAAAGTTTCTTATTTGTGAAAATCTATAAAAAGATTAAAAGAGAGAAAGAAAGATTTATTAGGTTATAATTTGCAAATAGTAAAAAATTCATCATTATTTAAATACAAAAACTCATTAAATTTTTATTTAAAAACTCATTGACCAAAATTTACAAATTATGAATTTCCGAAATTGTCAATTACAGTTGAATTATTTCAATATTCATGAGTAAGTAACAACAGAGATACAGAGATGATAAAAAAATATTGGGGTAGGTATTCTCAACCAAATTTCTTTCACTTGAATAAACTGTGACAAAAAAGAAGCTCGTCTGAGGTATGATGAAAAAATTTCCCCTAATTAGATTTTATAAAGTTTATGAACTATAAAAGATTTCTCAAAAATCTTTACAAATTTTTTGGGTTAATGTTTAGACATACATACGTTGAATGAATGAATTATGAGTTGTTTACACACATACATGCTATTATTATTAATGATGCCTCATATATGAGTTAATTAAGCAAAAAAATCATTTCTTTATTGAGGGTAAAATGCAGACAAAAATGATTTCTATGGAAATGTTATTTTGGTTTTTATTGCAGCTTCATTCACAATAACCATTGTTATCTGACTGATTGTCGACAACAAAAAAAGTTGAGCTTTAATAATAATCATAATATTGTAGTAAAAGTTATTTTTATACACTCAATGAGACAGCATAAAATTGAAATGATTTTAATGAGTCAAGACTATTTTTGCTATTCAGAATTATTCGCTTATCAGAAATATTTTAATATCATAATTTATTCATCATAATTGCAGTACATTTTAAGTTCATTGGGTTAAAAAAGGAAATTTATGAATAATGAAGTGATGAATGTTTTTGTTAAAAGCTGTTGTAAATAAGATATGTTTTCGAGTGAGCTTGTCGTGTTCATTTTATATCGTGGTTACATTATGTATGTCTACCTGCTTTAATAATTGATTTGAAAAAAAAACGTGAATGAACAAATCACGGTAATTTTTGTTTTGGGAGAAGTTGAAAATGGTTTTTACGTAGATTTCATTCCATAGCTATGAAACAAAGCAAATTTTAATCTGATAAATTTCAATTTAGGTAGACATTTTGTATGTTTTGAATTGGGAAAATTTTATGAAGATTGAAATTTTTGCTTGGTTTCTAAAAATGTTTTGCAAACTCAATCAATTATCTGGCAAAATGAATTTTCTTTAAAACACAACAAATTAACCACATGAGATCAAAAAGCGAGCTTGAAACAAGAATTTAATACAATAATTGAACAAAATAAGAAAGCTTACAACAAATCCCAAGCCAATTTTGAACATAAAAGAATTTTAGATGAAACAATATCGATATAAATGAATTTAATTATCTTTTTTATTTGTCAGTCCTCTTTCTTTTCACAATGAATATTAAATTTATCAGCTCAAGCTAGTTTCTTTTCTATCGATGATTTATAAGCCTATAAAAGTCATTTGAATTTTACGTTCATTGAAATGTTAAATCGATTTATGGAAAATTGCAGCAATTTCTATTCAATCACCCGTTTTTCCTACATTCATGCTTTTCAATCGATGACGATTATTGTATGAAACAAAGAGTATGTGAAGTATCATAAACATCGACCTCATAACATGTTTCATTATCCTGTCATGTGAATGAATGAAACAATGTGTCACTACAAACGCTTCCTAACACAAAAAAATTTATTCTCTATTGACAGAAATCACAAAGTTAAAGTTTTAATTGAAACAATTGATAAACGGCTAGAAAACAGCGTTTTTAATTGAATTTAGTGAACACAATATGACCAACAAAAGAACAAGCTTTTTTCATTCAAATAAAATATCGGACAAGGTTACATGACATGAATTATGTGCTTCTTAATATCATTATTAGTTTTTTACATTACACATGATGAATTTTCCTTCACTTAAATACTTTTTCTTTAATATGAAATATTGAATTTTCACATTGCTTTAGTAAAAATTTTGCTCGTGACTGTTTTCTCATTTCAATTTTGCAATAAATTTTGCGTAGAGACAGAATAATATTAATACTTGAATTGCGAATAGTCACGAAAGTGTTGAAAGCTTAATGTACTGAAAAAATTGCTATTTGCGGGTAAATTAGAAATGATAGCATGATATGATCGATCCAAGTATTTTCATATATGAATAACTTTTCATTTAACTTTTTGGAATTATATAATGAATATTTATTCCTAATTTCTAGTGTTCGGACTTGCATGCATATTTTACTTGATATGCGATTTTTTTGTCAAGTAGGTTACAAGTTGACTTACACAAAAATGTCTTTAATTTATTCAGATTGAATTTAATTCAATTAAACTACATAGTAAATTATAGAATCATTGACTTTCATACAAATTTGCTATATTTCAAATGAAATGAATAAAATTTGAATGAATGAAAGACATTTTTATGTAAGTCAACTTGAAATCAACTTGAAAAAAAATATGCACATATCAAGTAAAATATACATGCAAGTCCGAACCCTACAAATTAGTATGATAATTACCATATTTCTTTTATAACATACATAATAAGATTACATTGGATTGAAATCACTTTAATATATTTATTGAAAGTTCTATTGCTTCTCTATTAGTTAAAAGAGCCAGTGATTGATTGATGAAATTAAAAATAAATTGAAAAAAATTCAATCAACACTAAAGAAAATGAATTCTTTCCCGAGACAACTGTTGATCTAAAGTGCAATGAGAAAATTGTAATATCTCGCTGCCTAACATGCACAATTGCTAATATTTAATGGATATTATAGAAGAGATATAAATAGAAATTTAGTTACATTGTGCATGAATGCAATTTCATAAAAACTTTATTGACTTTCGCATTGAAGTGATAAATATGACTTATGTAATCATTCATATAATCAATTTATGATGTACATCCTGCACCCTGTTTTCCTTTCCTTCCTTCCTTTCTAACTTCATTCGCTTTCTCTCTCGGTTGTGCTCTTTGGCAGTGTTCCCATTTAATCAGAAAATGTAAGATACATGAAGTGGAGAAACGATAGAGGGAAAAAGTTTTATTTTTTTATATTTTTATCCTTGAATAAGATAAAATGCAGTGACGTATGAAAATGAATTTTTACATTTTATATGTATTGTCATAAGTACTTCTTCCCTCCCTTTATCATAACAATAATAATAATTTATTTTACTACAGTACACTGCGGAATGACATTTCTATTTTTGTAATAAGCATTTTTATCCTTTTTCTGCCATTGAAACAAATACAATGCTTTCTGGATAAGAAAGAAAACAAATAAAAATGAGAACATGAAATTTCCTTGGGGATTTTCTTGAATGAGTTATGGAAATATGAAGAAGATGTAATTTTATACTATCCATATCTAGTGATGAAATTTTAAGAAAAATTTAAAAAGAACTTTTTTATTTAAGAAATCTCTCGTGTATGTAAATCAGAGTTGTTATGTACTCAAAAGGTACTAGTACCCAAAAGGTACTGGTACCTCAAAGGTACTGGTACCTCAATTTTTTTTGGTACCAGTACCTTTTAGGTACCAGTACCTTCGAGGTACCAGTACCTTTCGGGTACCAGGTACCTAAAAATGGGTACCTTTTGGGTACCAGGTACTCGGTCGGTACTCAAAAAAAATTTCATCGGAAAAATCAGTTCTGTGGTTTTTTCGTTGTTATAACTATAAAAAAGCATGAGAAAAATATTTTTTTGATTTTTTTCAAAAATTTCGAATTTTCCTCGCCGAAAAACTGTTTTTTATCTTCTTTTTTGTCCTATTTTTGTGTTCAAAAATTCGTAATTTTTGACCAACTTATCAGAAAAATATAATTGATAGCTTGTTAGATAGGTAATTTTAAGACCTTTCTAACAATATATTATATGCAATATAAAACTTAAATTTGTGGTCACAAGAGCAATATTTTTTGATGTTCCTTTGTGATTTTTTGGCATTTAATTAGGTCAAAAATTCAAAAAACTTTGTAAAAAATCATTTTAAAGTCTTTAAATTATAATTTTGCATTATTTTTACTCAAATCACACAAATTTTTTCAAAAAATTGATTTCCTACAATAGAACATGCCTTATAGCATGTGCTGTTGGTCTAAGAAAGTATTTTTAGAAAATTTCAAAAAATTGCTTGAAAAGTCTTTGAAATAATAAGAAATGATAAAATATGTCAAAAAATTGATATTTTTGATGATAGTTTTAGAGAAAAGTGTACCAAAATTTTTCTAAAAATGACGAATTTTCATAAATTTATTAAATTTGAGGCTTAATTCAAAAATGAAATATCATCTTTAAAAATCAATTTTTTGCATATTTTATAATTTTCTGCCATTTTAAAAGTAATTCAAGTGAGTTTAAATATATTTCCAAAAAGGCTTTTTTGTGGACGGTAGCATATGCCATAGTGCATGCATCCTTGTATAAAACTGTTTTTTTTGGAAAAGTTTTGTATGTTTTTGCTAAAAAGTAATCTAAAACAATAATTTAAGACATAAAATAATTTTTCCGAAGGTTTTTTGAATTTTTGACCAAATTAAATGCTATGAAATCCAAAGTGATACAATTGATGGCACTCTACTGATCATAAATTGACAGTATATACTACATATTATATATCGTTAGAAAGCAATTAAAATAAGCTTTTTAACAAGCTATTAATCATATTTTTGTGATAAGTTGGTCAGAAGTTATGAATTTTTGATTATAAATATATAAGATAGGTATGATTTTAAACGCCAACACCCAAAAAAATTAGTAATTTTTAAAAATTTTATTTTCTTCGTTGTTTACAAGCAAAAATAAGTTTAAAAAATTAATAAAAATATTTTTTTTCAAAAAATAAATTTTTTGGCACCGAGTACCTAACAACTCTGATGTAAATGTCAATTATGCATGAATCTTGGCTCTTTTTTTGTATGAACTCTTTTACTTGATATGAAAATTTAATTTTACCACTGAAGCTTCATTTTGAAATGTAAAAACAAAAAGTTTGAGATTGAATTAAAAAACTTTTTTAATATTAAATTTTTTTGACCAAGACAAACTTTTCGTTCTTTTAAGAAATCATTTAATATTGTACATTTTTCATTACCCTCTATGGTATTGTATAATTTTACTCCCCGCACACAAATGCAATAATTTGATTTCACTATATTATTGGTATACACATAGCAGCAAAAATACTTTCTTTTTCGTATATTTTTTTCAAGGTCTTCACTGCTCACAATAAAAAAAGTTTTTTTTTCCTTTATTTTAATTTACATAATTGAAATCCACTGACAATTCCTCAAATTATTTCAACTGGCTTTTTCCTAATTTGATTATCCAATTTTTCACTTTTTTTGTCTTTCACAATTCAATTAAGGTTTATTTTTCACTATGACAAATTGATTAATTTCAATTATAGACAAAAGTGTGTAATTTTCTTTTTAATTTACATAGGTCAATTTAATCAACACTTTATGGTTAATGAATAATTTTTTAGTCGACTTTTTTGCAATACTTAAAAATATTCATTTTTTATTACAATGTACATCTGCCATAATCGAGCGTTGAACGTAAAATGAAAAACTTGCTTTGGGAAAAAATAAGTTTCAGATTTTTTTGCTGTGAGAGAATCTTCATGCGGGAGAGACAGGAAAAAAAGCTTTTTGAGAGTGAGAGAAAATTTTTCTCATGACGTCATCAATTTGTTTTTATATTTCAGCATGTTGGAATAAATATGAGAGAATGTTTTGTACAAGTATGAAAGAAAACATTTCGAAAATTTTTATTAAATTAGTAAAAATTGTTTATAAAAAGGTATTGTGGGAAAAAATGAGAAAATCATTTTTTTTTAATTTAATATTTTTATTGTGTAAGTAGAGAAGAAATCTAATTGAAATGACGTAATTAGTATGATGTATCAAATTTTCATTTTAAGACATGAAGTCGTTAATTTTTGAGTGAAAATTATCTCAAAAATAAATTAAGATGAAACTTGTTATTTTTATTTAATTAGAAATATTCTTACATTCCATCCATCTTGATGAATTTTAAAAAATTTTCCATAAAATTTTAGGAAAACGTTTAAACAAATCAAAGTTAAATTTAATGAAATTCCAAACTATTTTTGCTGATGTACTGTAAAAGGTCTAAAAAATTTTTATTTACAATGTGCCAAGCACAAAAACTATCTAAAACAAACAACAGAAAAGGGTGAAAGTAATAAACAAAATGTTTGAAAATGAGCCTAAAAAAAGTGAAGAAAATCAAGAAAATTTCTTCTATGAAAAATTTTCCACACAATTAATAATGACAAGCTAAAAAGTTCTGAATTTTTGGATTCTTTTTGAAGCTTTAAAATTAATGTTTAGAAGAAATAATTGAAAGTGATGGAAAGATTTTTTGAATAAAACATTGAAAAATGAAGAAAACAATTTAATGTGACAGTTTTAGGCGAAACTAAAAATTAATTTAATTCAAATCTTTTGTTATTTATAGAGAAAAAGTTTCACAATTTAATTTTAATGAATTGTCTAAATAAGGGAACGTCAAACATAATCAACAGAAATCTGCTCATCATCAGCAAGCAGAGATAGAAAAAAAAGTGCAAATAGAGGATTGGAAGAATTCTTCGTTTATTTTCATTATACACGTCATTGATGCAAACACAAATTAAAATATACAAAAAAAAAATAGTGAAGAAATTTCACTCTCATCACGATAAAATGATGCATACAATATCTTTTTAAATATACACAAGAGTGGAAGCAAATAGGTCATTAAAGAAAATGTTAGTGACGACATCGTTTTGTATATGGAGGAAGAGAAAAGATTTTTGACGTCATGAATGTGAAAATTTTTCTCAGACATTGAAAAGATTTTCATTTCAAATTACATTACATTTTTTCAAATTCTTACTTTATATAAGCTTTGAATTTTGCATTAATTTTCATCAATTTATTCACATTTAAATTTAATTTCTTTAATTTTACATTGAATTAAAAGTTTCTTTTATTTTGGCAAAATTTCTCACTTATGAACTGCACTGTTTAGGACTTGAGTTACAACTGAATGATGTGAAAAATACGAGAGTGAAAAAAGAAAAGAGAAAATCTATATCATCATCCCCGTGAGCATGCGTATATTTAAATGTCAAAGTTCAGTAAGGATCCTCATGCAAATAAACAAGAAAGCAAAGAGAGCTTGTGGAATGAAAACATACTCTTTTTATTTCTTCTCCAGAATATCATCATCATATGTTGTTATCGTCACAAAAAGCTCCTTTCCATCACACTTCAATCGATTTCATTTTCGGCATTTTCTTTCTTATTTTTGAATTGAAGAAGGCAAGAGAAGAAAAAAAATATCTTTACTGAATGGAGATAATAGATAAAGTTTCTTGTTAATGATTGAGAAACTTTTATATTTATTGTGTGTTGTGCAGGAAACTATATAAAACAAATAATTAAATTTATGAGCTCTTGAAAATAATTAATTTCCTTTTGATATATCACTTGACATTTTTAAAATCCTTATTGACATTTAGCGAAAATCCTTAATGAAAAATTTCACCCACTTACGAATGAAAAGCATTGTCATTTTCATTTAACACATGTTACAAAATCAATGGACAAGTTCCAAATAACATAATGCAGCCATAAATTTTTTTCATTTTTTTATAAGGTTGCAGAAAAAGTGAAAGTTTTTTCAGTATCATTTTCCACTTTAACCTTTTTTATGTTGGTGTATGTTTGAATATTTGCAAGAGAACAACAATAGACTTCTCTGGGACGTAGAAAGAACTGAGAATTTTTCGTCATTCACAATTGATTGTAAATATACAACCGCAAACTATGACGTCGATTTAGCAAATTTTGTATTCGCATTCAATCATCATCATCATCATCGTAATACGATTGCGTAAATTTAATATTCTCAAGAGTATAAATACTTTATTCATCGTTGGCGTAAAAGCACTTTGAAAAGAGCACAGGCACTTTACTTCGAAAAGATGTTAAAACGATTGTGTGTGCTTTAGGAATTGCGTCATCTTACACGAGAATGCGAGCAAGAGTAAAAAGTTTGTAGCAATAAAGAAATATTTAAATTACGATGAGATTTATTTTC